>SJYA01001530.1:935426-960702 GCA_006410615.1 Neotragus moschatus | reverse complement strand
ACAAATAACCCACAATAATAAAAAAAAAAAAAAAAAAAAAAAAAAAAACCTTTAATAAAACAGAAAAATTTACAGGAATATATTTTCACTGAAAGATTCAAACAACACTGAAATAGAGAGACTAAGCCATTAGCCTTACCTCTTTCCTGTCCCTTATTCTTGCTGTCCTCCCTAACACAAAAAATCCTACTTCCAAATTATTTTAATGCATTTACATGCACATATATGTGTAATATTTAAAAATTCATGGTTTATAATAATTTTATTTTTAGCCTAAAAATTCATCTCTCAGCCCATCTCAACTGATCTCAGATCAGTTTCATTTTAATAGCTGGATAGTATTCTATTATATCAATGTAACATAATTGAGTAATTTCCCTACTAGCGGATATACAAAGTATTTCTAATTTTTCATTATTTGAAACAATGCTGCAACAAACTTTCTTAAACTTTCCTGGTGCACACAAACAAATATTTTTTGTGCATTATGAACAATTAATTTTGTTTGGCTAAAACAGCAGAAACAAAACTGTTGAGAAAAGAAAATTGTAGAGTAAAAATTTTGGTAAATTTTGCTAAGTTGCTTTCTAAGAAAGCCTTACAAATTACATTCTGACCAACTATATATGAAAATACCTGTTTCCACACATTTTAATAAACACTAGATATTATCAATCTCTTAAAAAGTTGCCAGTTCTAAGGGGAAAAAATGCAATTCTTTGTTATTTTAAATTATTTTTATTCATTATTTAAATTTCTTCCTATTGAAGTGGTTATTTAGATTCTTGGCACATGTCTTTATTAGGTTGTTTACATTTTTTCTTATCAATTTTGGAGTATTCCTTATTAGATGTAATAATACATATTTTGAAAATATTTCCTCCTTTTTTGCCACTTCTTTCTTTTTCTTATTCCATAGCATTAGCCAGGACTCTCAGAACAATAGTGAAAAAACTTTAGTGGGAAATTTTGTAATATTTTATTAAGTATGATGCTTGTAGCTCAGATGGTAAAAGAACCTGCATGCAATGCAGGAGACCCATGTTTGATCCCTGCGTTGGGAAGATCCCCTGGAGAAGGGAATGTCAACCCCCTCCAGTACTTTTGCCTGGAGAATTCCATGGACAGAGAAGCCTGGCAGGCTATAGTCCTTGGGGCTCCAAAGAGTCAGACATGACTGAGTGACTAACACATACATATAAATTGTGTATGCAGATATCTTTCATTAAAACAAAGAAGTTTCTTTCTACTACTGGTTTGCAAAAGTCATTTTCTTTCTAATAAAAAATAGATATCAAATTGTATCAAATGCTTTTTGCATCCTTTAAGATAAGTATATAACTTTATTTTGAATGTAATGATTTGCATTAATATATTCTGAATTTCGAGGCAGTCTTGAATACCTTACATAAATCCTTCTTAGTTATGACATTTAAAAAATACATTTTTGGATTCATTCGACTAATACTTAAGATATCTAAATATGTGTTCATATGTGAATGTATGCTTTTTCTGTCAGTTTTAAATTTCAGGCCATGTCAGCTCCAATGTAAATGGGTTGGAAAGCTTTTTACTTTTTTCAAGGCTTTGCATTGCTAAAATCAGTATAGCACGTTCCCTACTTATAGAAAATTCTTTGTTTGGTGTCCTTTTATGAGAGAGCTTTGAATACCTTTTCAGTGCTCTCAGTGTTTGTATTGTTGCTTGTTGTTTTAAGGCGAACATTTCTCCATGGGTCAATTTTGGTGATTTCTGTTTTCCAGACTTTTTTAGTCTAGATTTTCCTGATTTATTGTCTTAAATTTAGAATTTATCTCAGACTTTTTAAGAATCTACTCTCTACTTATAATGTCCCTTCTCAGTTCAAATGTTGATACTTCTTTTTTTTAAACCTTGATTGGACATATTAGACTTTTTATATTTTTAGTTCTTTTCAGTTTTATTAAAACTTACTCATTTCATTCATTTCTATTTTTTTCTTTAGTAATACTTTCCTGGTATATTTAAATTTTTCTGCCTTTAGCTTCTTGAGCTATATGTATGATTTGCTTCTATTCACTCTTTTCTTATTTTCTAATGTATGCATCCAAGGCTATATATTTTCTCTGAGTAGGTATAGATTTTGAATTCTATTGATCTCATCGTTCTTCTTCTTGTAGTGGTTAAATACACTGGCTCAAGACTATACTGCTGCTGCTGCTGCTGCTGCGTCACTTCAGTCGTGTCGGATTCTGTGTGACCCCATAGACGGCAGCCCACCAGGCTCCCCCATCCCTGGGATTCTCCAGGCAAGAACACTGGAGTGGGTTGCCATTTCCTTCTCCAATGCATGAAAGGAAAAATGAAAGTGAAGTTGCTCAGTTCAAACCCCAACTCTGTTATCTATGTGCCCTTGGGCAGGTTACTTAACAGTTCTGTGTTTCAGTTCCTCATCTGTGAAAAGAGATGATAACGCAATCAACTTCTCAGGATTATTGCAATAATAAAATGAGACAATCCAAGTAGATCACTCAGCACAAAACTGGTTGTATAATAATGGTGAATAAATTTTGGTATCATTATTTTTAACTAGTCAATAACTTCATTTTACATTTCTTTTCACTACAGTTATTCTAAGTTAAAGATGTGGGTTTTTATTTCCAAGTTATAAAAATTGTATTCTTTTGTCTACTAATTTCAAATTTTATTACAGTGTGATCAAAGAATGTGAACTGAATGATTTCTTCTCTGGGAATTTATTAATATTTTCCTTGTGTTTTAGAAGGTAGTTACTGTTGCATGTGTGTTTGAAGAGATTATGCATTCACCATTATAGTATACAAAGTCCTTTACACCTGTTCAGTCAAGTTTCTTTATTGTGTTATTCAAATCCTCACTACTCTTGCTTACTTTTTTCCTACTTCATCGGTCAGTTTCTGAGTTGAAGTCTTCCAAAATAGTTGTGTATTTTTCATTCCTATCTGTATTTCTATGAGTTTTTACCTCATATATTATAAACATGATTTTTGGTGTTATATTGTTAGGTTTGTAAAGATTCATTATTAATTCACCTTTGTATGGAATTTGTATCTTTTGTCAACATAAATGTTCTTTATCTTGTCAAATCGTCTTTACATTAAATTCCTTTTTTTTTTTGGTCTGACATTAAAATGTTACCACACTTGTTATCTATTTTTAGTTATTAGGCTTATTTATCTTTCTATGTTCCTTTCTTTTCAAACTTCTTTTTAGATGCATTTCTTCTAAATATCTTATGACTAGACATATTATTTTACAAAATTTGAAATTTTCTGTCTTTGCTTAGGAAATTATATCCATTTGTCATCTATTTTGATTACTGGTGATTTGACATTTTTCCTGCCATCTGGTTGTGTGTGTGTTACACACTTTCAGAACTTCCCTCTTATCTCCTCATCATATCTTATCTCTGCCATCTTTACGTTGTCTTCATCCAAAACAGAAGCAGCCTACAGGCCAAATTTGTCATGCAATACCCAGCTGTGGATGTGACTGGTGATAGAAGCAAGGTTCGATGCTGTGAAGAGCAATATTGCATAGGAACCTGGAANGAAGGGGACAACAGAGGATGAGATGGCTGGATGGCATCACCGACTCGATGGACATGAGTTTGGGTGAACTCCAGGAGTTGGTGATGGACAGGGAGGCCTGGTGTGCTGCAATTCATGGGGTCACAAAGAGTTGGACATGACTGAGCGACTGAACTGAACTGAACTAAATTCTTAGTACCTGCACTCTTATTACGGATAAGCTTTTGAGTTTTCTTATTACCCTGTTCTGCTTTTTCTGACATTGTGCCTTTTTTTTTCCTCCTTGGCCTAAACAAAAGGAGCTCTCCCTAATTCAATAATTCACAAACATTTATTAGTTGTCTACTTTATGATAGAGGCTAACTGTAACTGTAACTGTATGTAGGAGATACAGAGAATAAAAACACACATCTTGACCATATATACTGAGAGCCAGTACTGGGAGCCAGAGGTGGGAAGGGTAGGAACAAAAAATTGACAAGTAAATCTACAATTACCACATAATGAGGTAGTATCTGTGATGTAAGGCTGTGGAAGGTCCTAAAGGATAACAAAAAGGGACAGTTAACTCAACCTGGGTGCAGGTAAGATGAAGAATGGATAAGCTAAGACTTCCAAGAGGATGTAATTCTTGCCACAAGATTGAGCCCTTGAGATGGTCAGGACTACAACTGCATGTGTAAGACTCTTTTGGAAAAGACAGATTGACACCAAAATAAGGCAATGATGGAAACTTTCTCTTGGGGATCTGAGGAGATAAATCATTTGCTAGAACTGCATTGGAACCTGGCTAAACTTATAGTTCCCTAGCTCTCTTGAAGTTACTGCTACTGCTGCTGCTAAGTTGCTTCAGTTATGTCTAACTCTGTGAGACCCCAGAGACGGCAGCCCACCAANATGGAAACTTTCTCTTGGGGATCTGAGGAGATAAATCATTTGCTAGAACTGCATTGGAACCTGGCTAAACTTATAGTTCCCTAGCTCTCTTGAAGTTACTGCTACTGCTGCTGCTAAGTTGCTTCAGTTATGTCTAACTCTGTGAGACCCCAGAGACGGCAGCCCACCAAGCTCCCCCGTCCCTGGGATTCTCCAAGCAAGAGCACTGGAGTGGGTTGCCATTTCCTTCTCCAATGCATGAAAGTGAAAAGTGAAAGTGAAGTCACCCAGTCATGTCCAACTCTTAGCGACCCCATGGACTGCAGCCTACCTGGCTCATCCGCCCATGGGGTTTTCCAGGCAAGAAAACTGGAGTGGGGTGTCATTGCCTTCTCTGATTCAAGTTACTATGAGGTCCCCTCTAAGTCTGCTCCTGGGTTTCTGGGCAGTTATTCTGAATTTCCCCAGGGCCTGGCCAATAACCTGCTCTTTCTCATTTGTGCCCTTACTCTGGAGCTCCACCAAAAAATCTCCTTAGTTTCTGGACTTTCCTGGTGGTCCAGTGGTTAAGACTCCACATTTCCAATTCAGGGTGTGAGGGTTTGATCTCTGGTTGGGGAACTAAGATCCCACATGCTGTATGGTATGGCCAAAAATAAAAATCTCCTCAGTTTCTAACCACCCCTGGGCCTTTGCTCTTACCATGACTAAGCAAATAGCTTATCTTCGGAAAGTCTTTTTGACTTATCTACTCACAGTTGCTTCTTACTTATTGCCTCTACTGGCTGCTATTGTCTAATGATTCCTGAGGTCTGCCTCTCTTGTCTTTTTGTGTACTTTTTTTGTTAACAACCAACTGCCTAACCTTCTCCCTTAATCAATCATACTTATATTCTCCAAAAAAAAAAAGTGAAGTCAATCAGTTGTGTCTGACTCTTTGCAACCCCATGGACTGTAGCCTACCATGCTCCTCCATCCATGGGATTTTCCAGGTAGGAGTACTGGAGTGGAGTACCATTTCCTTCTCCAGAGGATCTTCCTGACCCAGGGATCAAACCCAGGTCTCCTTCATTGTAGGCAGACGCTTTTCTGTCTGAGCCACTAGGGAAGCCCTATATTCTCCAATTTGTTAATTAACTACTAACTTCTTACTTGGGCAAAGATCTTATATTTAGCCAGTTCATAGGACACTGTCCAATCAGGGGACTGGTTGCCCTTATGTTGGATGCTTGCTGCTGCTGCTAAGTCACTTCAGTCGTGTCCGACTCTGTGCAACCCAGAGATGGCAGCCCACCAGGCTCCCCCGTCCCTGGGATTCTCCAGGCAAGAACACTGGAGTGGGTTGACATTTCCTTCTCCAATGCATGAAAGTGAACTCGCTCAGTCGTGCCGACTCGTAGCAACCCCATGGACTGCAGCCTACCAGGCTCCTCCGTCCATGGGATTTTCCAGGCAAGAGTACTGGAGTGGGGTGTCATTGCCTAGCCCTGTTCCAACCAGGGACCCAGAATTACAAGTCACAAGGATGGAGGTTTACATTGACTGAACCCCTTAGAGGGTTATAGAAGGCAGAAACCCGAGGCCTTGGTCAATTCAGGAGAATGATGCTAACAGGTAATATTAGAGGCACTATAAATAGGAAAAACAAAAGGATTAAAAAAATACTAATATCAAACCACAATTCTTTCTTGGCACAACATCAGATAATGGAAGGGGAGGAGGATAAAGAAAAATAGAAAGTTCCTGGTAATACATATATTTATATGCAAAAAAAAGCATAGAAAATAAATATACCCAAGGAAGGAACACAGGTTGGCCTACTGCATAGGAAATGATCTTTCCTGAGGTCCAAAGACTTCTCTCTTCTCAGATACATGCTGCTGCTGCTGCTGCTAAGTTGCTTCAGTCATGGCCGACTCTGTGCGACCCCAGAGATGGCAGCCCACCAGGGTTCCCCATCCCTGGGATTCTCCAGGCAAGAACACTGGAGTAGGCTGTCATTTCCTTCTCCAATGCATGAAAGTGAAAAGTGAAAGTGAAATCGCTCAGTCGAGTCCGACTCTTAGCGACCCCATGGACTGCAGCCTACCAGGCTCCTACGTCCATGGGATTTTCCAGGCAAGAGTACTGGAGTGGGGTGCCATCACCTTCTCGGTCAGATACATGAGGGATGACATAAAGACTGTAGTGAATGTGACTGTTAGTTTTAAGTGTCAACTTGACTATGCAAATGTTCCCGTTATTCAATTAAAAAGCTAGCCTCGGTGTTGCTGTGAAGGAATTCTGTTAGATGTGGTTAATGAATACAATCATTTGACTTTAAGTAAAGGAAGTTACTTTACTTTGGAAGGAAAGTTATGACCAACGTAGACAGCATATTAAAAAGCAGAGACATTACTTTGCCAACAAAGGTCCATCTAGTCAAGGCTATGGTTTTTCCAGTGGTCATGTATGGATGTGAGTGTTAGACTCTAAAGAAAGATGAGCGCTGAAGAATTGATGCTTTTGAACTGTGGTGTTGGAGAAGACTCTTGAGAATGCCTTGGACTGCAATGAGATCCAACCAGTCCATCCTGAAGGAGATCAGTCCTGGGTGTTCATTTGAAGCTAAAACTCCAATACTTTGGCCACCTGATGCAAAAAAGCTGATTCATTTGAAAATCCCTGATGCTGGGAAAGACTGAGGGCAGGAGAAGGGGACAACAGAGGATGTGATGATTGGATGGCATCACTGACTCAGTGGACATGGGTTTGGGTGGACTCTGGGAGTTGGTGATGGACAGGGAAGCCTGGTGTGCTGCGATTCATGGGGTCGCAAAGAACTGGACACAGCTAAGTAACCAAACTGAACTGAACTGAACTGAAAGGAAGTTATCCTTGATATTCTGGGTGGGCTCCATCTAATCAAGGGAAAGGCTTTTAGAGCAAAACTAAGATTTTTTCTAAGGAAGAAGAAATCCCACCTGTGAAACTGTAGTGCCTATTCCTGCCCAAAAGTTTATGGCCTGTTAGCCTGCTGCCTGCCTTACAGAGTCTGAACCTGTTAGCTTCCACAATCATGCCAGTCAATTCCTTTATATTACATAATAAAATAATTACAATAAATATTATGATAAGTATATGATGATAATCAATATTATAAGAAACTTATAATCTGCTGGTTGTTCTCTGATACAACCCTGCCTTATTCAGTGAGGGCGGAAGAAGACATTTGGAAATTTGATACTCAGCACAAACTTTATCATCAGCTCTTCACTCCAACTGAGGCTTCCCTGATGGCTCAGTGGCAAAGAACCGACCTGTCAACATAGGAGATGCAGGTTTTATCCCGGGGTAAGGAAGATACTCTGGAGGAGGAAATGGCAACCCACTCCAGTGTTCTTGCCTGGAGAATTCCATGGACAGAGGAGCCTGGCAGGCTACAGTTCGTGGTGTCGCAAAGTTGGACACATACACGCACATTCACTCCAATTAGGCTCTGCTCACATTGCTTTTCCTTCTGACTTGCCACCACTCTTGTCTCCCACTTTCATAAACTCCTTTCCTTTCCTTACACTCTAGCTCTGTCAGAAGCCCTCCATAAAGTCACCTCCTTCTACTTTAGCTCCATTTGCTCTTTTCTCTCTCTTAATTCCCTCAGCAGATGTTAGTTGTGCCATTCACTGTGATTCTTAACCTTACTCTCTCAACACTGTTTTGTATGTTGTATTCACTGTTAGTTAGGTATAAATCTGTAAGAACAAATTTGATTGTGCAAGAAATGTTATGCTTCTTTATTGTGTTTAAATCAAATTAAATTCACCTCAGACTTAAGTGATTCCAGCCTTAATTCTGCTTAAGTAGAAGGAAATCCAATCCCAGTTATTACCAGGCTTCCCTCCCTTTCTCCCTAGGAATTCACCAGAGTCTGGAAGATTTATGTTGAGCCAGAAAATGGGGCAAGATGGACTTTGACATCTTCACTGTTCAGGGATGTGTGGTCCCCACAAGCCAGACAACAGCTCTGCTCATGGACTGAGTAGCAGTGGCAGGGGATCCAGTCTTCTTGGGGTCACCATGCATCTATCTGATGTTTGGTTAGCTGTTGGGGTCCTTCAAGGAAACAAGGCTGGTATCCTCACTACTGAAACCCTGACTTTGACTCTTTTCCAGTCTGGGAAATGTTTTCTTTTACAACAGTTCCACCTACGCACAACCCCTCCTTCCCTCTCTCTCTTTCCTCCTTTCCCTCTCTCCCCAGATGCCCCTACCTCTTGAATCCCCTGGCAAAATCCCTTTGGGAGCAAGAAACCTGGAGGGCAAATAGCTGGGCACAACTATTGGGATACCATTGATATTGCATTCTAAGGAGATGTGTCCAGGTGACTTCAATGACAATGCAAGAAGTGCCTCCTGGAGTTGCCTAAGAGAGAATTCCTATCAACTTCTTTCTGCCTAGAAACACAAACTCCCTAGAAGCCCGTTTGAAATGGAGGGGAGGGAAAATATAAGAACATAAACCAAATTAACAGCTCAATAAATTATCCTGTCACACACTTGTTTTTTTGTTTGTCCCCTGTATTTTCACTTGGTGTTTAAAAATATGTGTGGGCTGATCTGTGTTCCAATTAGATTATGAACTTCCTGAAGATTAGAACAATACTGTATTTACCGATTATTTTTAAATCTTTCTCAGTGTAATAATTAGTATATGAGGAGGACATAAGTGTGTCTTGAACTGCAGAACGATGAGTCTGTGGATTACTGACTAGGCTCCACCAGTTCAAACTGCACCAGGGCTGACCTCCTTGTTGAAGGACTGGCTCCAGTGTCTTTTCACTGTCACTTTTAGGGTTAGGTAAATATGCTTTTACTTTACTTACTTCTGTTCACAGCTGCTGCTGGCCTGAATTTCCAAGATATCACATTTCTACTTGGGACCTTTCTGGCCCCAAGTAAAAGTAAACATTTCTTTTAAAATTCAGACAGATGGTATTAACTTGAACCTTCTTTTACATCAAGAGAATTCAGGTCACAACATAAACATGTCTATGCTAACAACAATGGAGAATTTCTAAATGAAATCAAAGCAGTACCTGGTATACATTTTCATACTACCTTTCACTTAAAGAGCCAAGTACATTAGGAGAACTTTATCTCAATAATCCTTAGAGATAAGTAAAGGGACCTGACAGAATGACTTGTATATATAAGGTAACATAACTAGGTTGTTAACACCCTGTTGCCTTGCCTAGTATTTAAATAGCCACCCAAGGACTATACCCACCAAGATCCTCTATGAGATTTTCCAAGCAAGAATATTAGAATGAGTTGCCATTCCCTACTCCATAACTTCCCAACCCAGGGATCGAACCCAGNACTAGGTTGTTAACACCCTGTTGCCTTGCCTAGTATTTAAATAGCCACCCAAGGACTATACCCACCAAGATCCTCTATGAGATTTTCCAAGCAAGAATATTAGAATGAGTTGCCATTCCCTACTCCATAACTTCCCAACCCAGGGATCGAACCCAGTCTCCAAAGTTGCAGACAGATTCTTTATCTTCTGGGCCACCAGGTAAGGGCACGAATAGTTAGGCTATTTTGCCTTAACAAACCATTGTTTTAATGACATAATGGAATATTTGTGCTCTGACAGGAGAACTCACATTTTCACATCACACTAACATTAGTAAGCACAGTATGGAGAAAGTTTAACCAAATTTGCCAATATGCACTTGGCTTTGAACTTTCCAACCTCTCTTTTTTGCAATCTTGCTTCCTCTTTGTAGTCTGTCTCCCCATTGCGCTCACCTCCCTTGCTCTAAAGCTAGTAAAAGACTGAAAACTCAATTACATTACAGCATTGGAACTAATAGATCAGCTCCCCTAGGACTCCATGCATTGGTGAAAGATTTTTTTTGGAGGTGGAAAGCCTTCCATTCCTGTTCCCTTAAATAACAACATGTAGATGATTACATATTCTACTTTCAGCTCTAGAGGGGAAAGTTTGCAGCTAAAGAAGGCAGAGAAAGTAATGGTAAAGGAAAAGAGGATGAAGGAAGACTTAGTTTTCAAGGAGAGAAGGAAAAGAGAGTAGAACCTTATCTTTTCCACATCTGTAAATCACCGTAATTTGTGGAAATTAAATGTACACTTTAAGCACTTATTCACTATTAACCAATGATGAAGCCTATTTGGGCCTCATCTTTTGTCAGAACAATTGTAACTAATAACACAGGGTAACATTTTGTAAAATGGGCTGTGTCTCCGTCCCCTCCATTTCCTCCCCTACACACACTCTATTAAGGATCTGAGCACAAAGCTAACACTGCATTATGCGCTCATCCCATGTGTCTTTTCATGGCTTCACACCAGTGTTTGCTCTGCTCCTTGGTCTGAAAACATCTTCCCTTATTGCTCTGCCTGTTGAACATCATTCATCATCATCATTCACCCGATGAGACCCCATTCAAACGCTAGCCAAGAGGTCTTCTCCAAAAGCTCTTTTTTCCCTGAGTAGGACCAATCCCTTCCTCCACTATACTCATCATTTTGTGTAACTAATATGTAGTAATAGGTCTCTCTGCTCCCCAGAATGCGAACTATTTTAAGTTGGGACCAGGTCTTACCTATTTATTTATATTTTCAGTGTCTGATGCTCTTATGTATTGGGTATAATAAATGTATATACAGTTATCATATAAGAAATTTAGTTTCATAAATGACACAAAATTTAGACAGAAGAGAGCAAGATGGTATGATGTACTGCGCTAAGAAAATTAAGGTTAGGTAACTACTGAATTCAATAAATATTTACTTAACACCCAGGAGTAAGGAATTGTGCCCCAGGATTACTAGGATAAATAGAACATGAGGCTTTGAGGTGCTCACAGTCCACCTTATAGGTTATCTTTCTCTGTGCATAGCAGTACCCTGGTTTAGGTATCACCTTAACACGTTTCTCACAACCTGTGAGGTAGGTCGTGATTTTCATTTTTACCAAGATGGAAATAGAGGGTTTGAATGTTTAGGTTTTCTGACTTCCAGACTGGAGTCTTTCTTTCCCACTACATCAGTGTTTCTCAAAATTTTCCACAGAAGTACACTTTCACAGGGAGAACAGACTTATAATCTTCAGGGTTGAAATCTAGTATGCTCTATTGAAAATTCATGATTACTATGTTTTCCATTACTTCTCAGTGAGTCAAACTGAAGGTCTGAGGAAATGAACCACATTGATTCTGGGTCCCTGAGGGGCCTTAGTACAGTTTCATAACTAGAGGGGGGCAAACAAATTTAAGAAACACCATGGCCACACTGCTGCTTTCACTCAAGGCATCTGGGTTTGGTTTGAGCCCTCATCCACGATTCTGAGTAACTTCATCAGATTTCTTTCAGGTTTCTACTAGTATAACTAACTATATTCACTGTCCTGTCCGAAAACGGTAACAAAACTGCACACTCTACTCCCAGATTTTAAGTAAGTAGTGGGGGCTCACCATTTACAGCCTTCCAGCAAGGATGTCCATTCTAGCAATAAGATCTCTTCAATCTGATACTATTTGCCAATCCATTCTTCTCATTGCTTGTTGAACCTGATTGGAGATATCTCTTCCAACCGCCTGTGGGTCTTTGAAGGCCCCATAGGTTCAACGACGCCCTTTCGTGAGCACCGCCGCTAGAGGGCAGCCCAGGATTGCAGCTCTGGTGTGCCCTCTAGTGGCTGATGGGCTGACATGCTCTTTTATGGAACCTATAAAACCCTCAAAAGTTGCACTCGGGAAGTCAGCCTGTGTGACACCCGGCAGCGAAATTGTAAAAAAGCGTCCTGGTTCTCAGCTTCTTTTTCTTAAGGACTTTGGCAGACTCAGATAATTTCCCTTCTTGGATGAATCTCTCGCTCTCTAGGGTCTCCCTCTCCCAGGGTGTGGCAACGTGGAGCCATCACTCTCTCCTGGCAAGGTAAAAAATTAGAATCTGGGGGACTTCGCGACTTTGCCCGAAGTCTTTACTTCCTCCATCTTCTGCAAGGATATAGAGCTTATATAGGCATCCAAGATCTTTCGATATAACCTCTTTTTCGGCGTGAGACTTCAGGATTCAAATCCTGGCTCCCTCATTTACTCTTTGGGTCACTTTAAGACAGTTAACCTCACTAAGCTTCTGGTTCATCTGTAAAATTGAGAGAATAGTACCTACGTTATACAGTTTGCAGATGGTTATATATAGAAAGTGCTAGGTCTTGCACAGTGAAAGTGTGCATTCGTTATTAGCATTAGCTATTTTTATTCCTCAAAGTTTCTGTCTAGTGCACACTACGTCTTTCAATTTGGTACAGGAAAACAGCAACAACAAAAAGCCTGCCTTTACACAGGACCCAAGGGTACATGTGCAAAAATGAATTAATAAACAACTTAATTTTCTAAAAGTGGCTAACAGTGACCTTAGCTTATGGAAAGGGGGGCTCGTTATGTGACAGAATCAGTGCCATGGGCTTCAGAGTGCAAAGGACCCAACAGGCCTAGAATCCTCATGAAAGAGCTATTTTGCACACAGGTGTCTTCCTCTTTCCTAGTCGCTGTGTTCCCACCACGTGTAAGAATTCAGCGAATCTGGGAGTGGATTCTGTGAGTTAGGCCTGGGGGCACGGTGGTGCAAAGGCAAAACGGTTCCAGGACAAGACAGGGAACTGAGAACTCCAAAGGCCAAGAAACCCAAGCCAATCAGATTCCCCACACCCAGGAGCCTAAGAGGTGGCAGAGACTCGCTGCCCAAAGTCCAAGCACGTCAGGAAAGTGGCCAGAGAATCTGACAGGTAGAAACACGATAGAAACTGTCAGAAAAGTTAAAGCTGAAGAGCTCATAACACCCACAGATCCAGAGAAAGGTCAGTATGAGCTGAGCAGCTGTTCCATCTGGTGCCAGAGACCTTGGCTGTAGTCTACACCAGGCAGTTTAGGCCTCCCTGATCAGCCCCACCTAGAAAAGCCAATTCTTCTGCTCTTAAAGGGGACCTGCCTGTTTCTGGCAGGGAGTCTTACTCTCAGTGGGCAAAGCTAGCTCTTAAGGATGAGTAGCGGGGGAGGGGGCAGAGAGGACGTTCAGGGGTTCAACTGGATCCAAAAGGAAGGCGCTTGTGAATGGAGCCTGAGCCACCATGTTGTGAGAACTACACGCGTTTCTTTCCGAGGCAGGCAGGGGCCTTGGCTGCCAGGGACCCTGACAAGCCGCGACTTGAGCTGCGCCTTGGAGACTGGGTTGGCAGGAGAGCGGTATAGAGGAGGAAGGAGGGTGTTCCTGCAAAGGGGGTGGGGTAGGGAGGGAGGTGAGAGGAACAGCAGGAGCAAAGGCACGAAGGAAGAATGAGTCTGCTGCGCGTTGAGAATGGCATGGAGACTTCACTGATTGGAGCCGAGAGTTCTTGCAGGGGGATGGAGGCAGCGATGATTGGATAGCTAAAGTGGGGCCAGATTTGGAGGGCTTTGAATGCCCGACCGAGGAGCACTCAACCCAGCTCCTGCCTCGCGATTTCCGTTCAAGACTGAATTACCTAAAGGGTGGTTAATTCCAACGGGTGTTCTTCTTTGGGGGCTTCTGAAAAGTCAGCTTATCCTCTTACCTCATTCAATTCTGTTCTTTTCACCAACGAGAAAGTAATCCTCACTTGTCGAGGGGAGAGGGGATAATGTTGACTGATTTCACTTTACTTGCTTGGAGGATGCAAAAATAAAAAAAATCCATTTCCACGCCAAATATTAAATTTGGTTTCTCCTCCTCACGCAAGTTCTCTTTCTCTCGCCAGCACCTCCCCCACGTTTTTCCTGCTCTCCACCAGCTCGGCCAGTTGCCTCCTCAGCCCCGGAGGCGCGCGTTCCGGGCCCGGCTGGCCCGCGCTCGCCCTCCGCGCCCGGGTGCCCCCCCCCTCCCAGCCCCCCTCCTGCCCGCGCCCGTACCCCGCATACACTGGTCCACGCCTCCCACCCCCCCCACCCCCCCGCGGCCGAGCGGTAGGTGTTTTGCCGTCTGCGCCCGGCCGCAGTGCGGCTGCGCGCATTGGGCTGCCTCCGGGGCTGGCAGGGCAGCGGTGGCGGCGGGGCCGGGAGCGAGCGGCGGCGACGGCGGCGGCGGCGGCGGCGGCGGCGGCGGCGGCGGCGGCGGCGGCGTGGGGAGTGGCGTGGAGCCGAGCCTGGGGCTGCAGCCGCAGCGCGGGGCCCCCGGAGTAGAAAGCCCCGCGGGCAAGAAAGGAAAGGCCGGGCCGTCAGGTCCCTGAGCAACCGTTCTCCTTGGATTTGGGGGAGCCTCGCCCCCACCCCACCTCATCTTCAGACGCCCCCTGCTCACCCACCGCCCCCCCCTCCAAGCCCTGGCCGCTGACGGGAGGAGGCGGCGGCGGCGGCGGCGGGGGGCTGAGGGGAGCCGCCATGCCTCTCCCGCGGTGAAGCGCCCCGGCCGTAAGGAGCCGCTCGGTCTCCCCGGTGATGTCCCCCAGGCGGCAGGCGAAAGCGACTCACTCGAGCCCTGGGGTAAAGGCCTAGCTTATCCAGCTTCCTTCCTCCTCCTCCTCCTCTTCCCCTCCCCGTTCCTCTCCCCCTTCGTCCAACCCTCCCCGTCTCTTCCCTCACCCTTCCCCGCGCCCCCATCTTCCCTCCCTCCCTCCCACCCCTCCAGCAGCGATGGCAGAGGAACAACAACAGCCGCCACCACAGCAGCCTGATGCCCATCAGCAGCTTCCCCCCAGCGCCCCCAACTCGGGGGTGGCTCTGCCAGCCCTTGTGCCGGGGCTGCCAGGGACAGAGGCCAGCGCGCTGCAACACAGGATCAAGAACTCCATCTGGTAAGAGGATCCTCCATCGCTGGGATAGAAAAGCCCAGGCACATTTCTGCTGCAAAGAGGGTGGGGGGCGGCGGGCTGGGGAGCGGAGGAGGAGGCTGATACATTCATTGAATGTGGGTCTCATAGGCGGGTGCGTATTTATAGGATCTCTGGAGGTGTGGAGACTTTGCATCAGTCCCTGGGCTCCGGAGCCAGAAAATGATTTTACCCCCTCCTCAATTGCAAGTGCAGTTAAATAAGTCATATGTGTTTTTCACTTCTGTGTAAGAAGAATATGGGTCGAAATTAAGTCATGTTGCATGATGATAGCATGAATTTGGGACTGAGAAATGTGAAATGTGTTTACTTCTTTTTGCAGTCATACTGGGAGGAAGCAGTGTATTGTGAATTTTCACCAAACAGACATTGTGCATAAGACTATTAATATGCAGCACAAAACCTAATGTGTCTCTTTCTTTCAGTTGGCTTAGCTGCTGTTTCTGGATGTTTTTACCTTCTTTATTCTGAGATTAAATTTCTCTTCCAGGGACCTTAATCTTTTTGCATTGATTGTGAAGAAAGGGTTTCTGTAGTATGAGACATTTTAAGGTGGTAGTTTACACTGTAAAGTGATTTTCTAATTTTAAAGGATGCTTTAATTTAAAATAAATGTGTTGCCATTTCGTGTCTTTTTTTAGAAACCTTGGATGAAATATCCTTTGCTATTCTTGTACTTTATTGTATAAGAATTTACAATATTTCAACATTAGATTAAACTCTGAAAGACTGGTGGCAGTCTTTTAATAATTAAATACACTGAGTTAAGTCTATCTTCTGTTAGAGCCATTGGAAATATTCTTTAAACATGGACTTGCATTATTTTTGTAGGATTCTTCATTAACTGACATGTTATAAAAAGTGTAGTGCTATTTTTTAAATGGAAAGCATTATTTGGAGTTTGGTCTAAGACTGCTTTTAATAGATGATTAAAAATAGAGTTAAATGTGTTTTAAAAAGCTCTGATTTTATGAAATCTTACATGTTCATCATTAATATGATTACTGAAATACCAAATCTCCTTACTTTTTATATTGTAATTAAAACATAAATGTATCATAAGACAACTGGCATTGTAGTACAGTATTTACACATTTAAAAACAGTGACAATTTTTAAATGCACAATTAAAGTTTGTTATATAGTAATTTTCATTAATTTCTTGGCACACATCCATATTGTCATGATGCTAATATGAAGTAGGTCAGTGCAGGCTTTAATAGTTTGATACTGCACAGTATTTGGCAGCTGAGTATCTTGCTTTCAGTTTTCATTTTTAAATGAAGTTTAAATATTTTTAAAAGAGAATTTTTTAGGGTTGACAATAGTCATGTTGTTGCAATTTGAATAGGTCAGATAAATAGGATTGTATGTGTGTGTGAGAGAGAGAGAAGGGTTTATTCTTCGATGGATGCCCTCACCCCCTTTTTAGAGCTATAGTTTAAAGGAAGAGATACTCAATATCCTGATTATCATCAAGGTTTTCAGAAACCAGGTTTCTTCCCCCTAACTTAGTGTTACCAGCGTCTCTGAAGTCTGAATTGAGCACTTTGGTTTTTATATTCAGGTAAGGGACATCCAAGTTAAAGGACTAAAATATTTTAAGAAAGGCAAATTTTGAAAGTTGAATTAATAATTATGTTTTGATTTATTGTGAGAACAATAGGGGAAAGAAGTGTTCACCTTATATTTTTAAAGTATGAGTAAGTTGTATAGGCAGCAGGCTGAAGTGTTTGAGTAATAATGTAGTGGAGTGCTCTTTTGGTAAATCATGTGATTTAATTATTCTTTAATTGATCATTTATATTTACACATCTATTACAACTTAACTGCGCTGATTTTAATGGGAGGAAAACTTCTAAAGTACAGTGTACTTCAGTTTTTGGTACTTTGAAAAAACAAAATGACAACAAACACCTTAATCCCCAATTGTACAATTTTATAACTTCATTTTAAAATTGTACTGGCACACTAGCATTTAATTTTCAGCTTTAGAAATCCTATTTGCAAAATTATTTATTTATATTTAAAACTTTAAACATTCGTGGATCATAAACAGTGTTAGTGGCTATATTTATGTATAGCCTCATAGCCCCTCCTCCACAACACTGGATGTATGTTATTAATTAAGTGACTATATAAAATAAAGACATTACAAAGTGAAAGCTCTTTTACTCCCATCTTCTCCTAAGAAATGGTATGTTTATATGTATAAAATTAAAATGACTTAATAGATAATATTGCCGTTATTTAGATATCTCATTTCACATTTATTGAAGCAATAGTATCTTTTTACCAATTATTTTGTCACTTGATAATGTTCTGAAAGATTATCAGTTTTGGACTATGTCCTATATCAATCTTTGGTATCATTACTAATGACACTTTAAAATTACATTATACAGAAGTGTGGTACTTAATAATTATCAAATGAGCTTTGCATTTAGGTTGATCATAGTTTCTAAATTATTGGACTTCATGTCACAAACAAGTCTGAACTTGTCCTCATATTTTACAGATACATAGTATGTAATGTAGGCCTTTAGCTAGACAGTGAATTATTTATTATCTGTTCATAATTAATCTGTTCTGTTCATTAAAGTAAAATACTGTTAGATGAAAGTATGTCCATGGTTATTTCAAGCATTAAATGAGTGTTTGGAAAAAATACTAAGTATTCAGAGTTGAAATCATGATGTTAGTGATTTAACATCAGGAGCCTTTTTCTTAAGCTTTGGAAATACTTGTTTTTCAAGATAGTTCTACAAAATAAAGTTACTAACTTGTTAGTGTTGTAATATTTGTATATTTATGGGTACCTTCCGCTTAAGTCCAATGAGCATGCACCTTTCTTGATCTTATTCCCACTCCATAGACAGAGATACAAGTCACTTCCCTTACACAGCTCACTTGAGAGTTATTTTCAGAGGTATGTTTTAATACTGAATAGGCTATACAGTTGTTTTTGTATTTTGTAAATAATAGAAAATAATTCTGTTATAAACTTTTCATTAAAAAAGGTAAGCTAGTAATATGCATTTTTTTTCCTAAATAAAGACTTATACTGGCAACCTAAAAGAAAGCCACAATCTAACCTCACTGCACATTTTAACTTACATTGCACTCCTCTTTGGTTACCGAAGTAAGTTTTTCCTTCCTCTTATCTACCAGTGTCTTCATAGTTTTTTTTTTTGTTTTTTTTTTAATTTGTATTTTAGACCAAAAAACCTTGTGATTTTCTTTCCCTTTAAAAAGTAGTTTTTCTTGAAACCCTGATAGAATAAAATTACTGTGGAAAAATTGCATTTGAAATCTCTCCTGCCTGTTTGTGATTAGTTATGTTTAAGAATAATCATACCTGCATGGTTGGGAGTGATTAACATATTTGAAATTAGATGGTATCATAGATGACAAACCTTTACCTATAAATTCAAAAGAAAGCCTGATGTTCCATTGTAGAAAATGTTCTAATACTGTATTTACCCAACAAATTCAGGAATTCTTAAAAGTATTACTTATTATCCATTATTATTTTTATTTATATACCTCTGTTTGCAAGTAAGACCTATAAACCAAAAGCAATCCTATATGATGTGTTATTCTACTCACTTTATAGAATGAGATAAATTGAGTGACAGGGAAGCTGTAGGATTCCTCTGATTTCGTTATCAGATCCTAGAATTGGTACTGTGGCTACATGTAGTTCCTTGTCTTTATTTAATCGTGTAAATCATACAGAGGTCTGAATCTGGTACATTTTAGATTTAGAATTGAAACCCAAATTGAGCGGCTTATTTCTTAGTTGCAGTAAGCAAAGTCTGGCAATCCATAAGTTTTTCAGCAAAGTGTGGCAAGCCATAAGTTTTCTTCTTAGTGCCATATTTATCCTATTTTCTGTCCCTGTGAAAGAACTCAGTAGTTCAGTTTTGCCCTTGGCTCTGGTTTAGGCAATTTTTAGCTCTAAGAAATAGTTATTGTTTCTTCAACTGCAGTGGAAAACGTTTACTATAAAGCTCATGGCTTTAGAGTTTACTGTAACCATAAGCCTAGGATTTTCATTTTGCTTTAAAATTAGAGACTGACTAGCAGTAAATCATCTGGCTTTTAAATATTTTGAGTAGTTGTTTGACATGCTACCTGCCCTGAGTTCAGTCTGTCTTCCATACCCACACCAAAAATTTAGAGTTCTTTTGGCTTGTCTATATTGAGGCCTGCTTTGATGGTGCATTCTAGCACTGTTTCTGGTTCCAGAAAGAAGGCAGTTCCTTCCTTTCCTCTATAATCTAAAACCGATGAAAATGTCTTCCTCTGTTATTCAGAAAGCAAGTTAAGCAGTTTCAAGCCCCTCAACTTTATGGCCTTATTTAACTTAGGTAATGGATATATGTGTGTATAAATAATTGACCATTTTGCTCTCCCCAGTGAGAGGTGTCTTGAATGACGTAATGTGCAGAACTGATTTGGTTTCTGTCTCACTGTTAGTTTTTGGCATTATTGAGGGAAATGAACTTCACAGTGGTAGGAAAGACAGAAGTATAGCTTATTGTTACTAAAGATGTTTTGAAGAAAGCTTAGGTTAAATCACTTTATATTAGAAAAATGTTACACACTAAAATTATACAAATGAAAATAATTAGAATGAGCATTGTCATTCACTTAAATTTGAACAAGAACAGTGTGTTAAGTGCTCACCTGAGTACCTGCTGTACATAAAGTAGTATGCTAGAGACTGGCATTTGAGGAATGCCCATTCACTTGTAATATTAACCTTGTAATGTTAACCTAAGCAATAATGTGTACCAAAACCTCTTCTATTCAGTTTAGGGCCAGGGAATGAGGAGACAAGTGCTAAAGCATGGGAAAAGTAGACCCCTTAGTTTCCTTGTGGATAAAATGCAAAATTTATACTAGATGACCTTGCAAGTTCCTTTAGCTTAAATTTCTATGACTCTGTTACAAATTCAATATTGACAGCAATTAAAAAGTATACCATAAGTACAGAGAAAGACTAACATTTAACTAATCAGCAGTCAGCAGCGCATTTTCACTGGACAAATTACTAGGTCTTGCTGGTGTTTCCTTGGGTGCTAGCCCATGAGGACTACCTGAAGGTGTAATTCACTTGTTATCTTGTGCAAGACTTCTCTTACGTGAGATTCAGTCTGCAAATATTTATTGAGCATATATTACATTTAAGGTATTCTAAGAGCTGTTGTTAATTATGCAGAAATATGTAAGACTATGTAGTACTCCCTGTTTTGGGGAAGTTTACTAGTTGTTGGTTAAGAGATTGCACTAGGAGGTTGTTTGTGTGATTGTTTTATTTATAAAGAGGTGCTCAATACTTATAAGCACCTCATAGGAACTTTTTTCCTGTAGTAATATTTTAAGGCAGTGGTGAATGTTATATTGTAAAGTTGGTTATGTAAATAAGCTGTGTATTCTCTTCAGAATAGTTGAGTGTTGAGTTGAGCTTCACAGCTTTATTCATCAAGGGTGGACATTTTAATTCATAGTTGTGACTATAAAGTACAAGACAATAAGATACTCTGACCAAACTAGACCACTTTGTCCAGTGCCTCCTTTTGGTCTTTTTAGTTGCTTTCTCATCTGCTTCCTTGAGAGTTCTAAGAGTTCAGGTTAAAGATGAGCAGTACGGACCAATAGGAGGAAGACTCTTCTTGTCCTGGGCAGAATATTAAACAAGGAACAATAAGCCTTAATGCACTTGACTGCTGACTCTGAGATTAAGATAGTTAACAATTAACCTTATCCTACATGAATACAAACTTTAAAACATGATTTAATTCCTCTTTCTTGAGACACTTACTTTTTTCTGTTTCGTGGACTGTATACTTCCTATTTGTAAGAGGAAATAGAAAACAATGAGGTTTGCCTAATTATGCACCTCTATCAGGCATCTATTACAGGAGCTCCTATATATATTAGAAGAATGTGTGGGAGGTGAGCTTTTAAATCTTAGAACAAACAGAAAACATCCAGATATATTCCTTGCTATTTGCACGCTATTTGGTTTCTTGATTCAGAGAGTGAGAGATCAGAGTGACAGATTCCAATCTGTTATGTTTTGGAATTTGGGGAAGCAAAAGTCCATATGCTGTGAAATACCATCTCTTCCAAATAGCTTTATCTTGAAAAAAGTTACCCAAACCCATTCCTGGTCTGAATTTGAATAGGAGGGTTTCAGATACCAAAAGATACCTTTACACTCATTGTGACACAAGATTCACATTGACTGGAACTTGCAAATGCTACAAGTCTGATTGATGAGTGATGCTTGCCAAAGGCATGGGAATAGGAAGTGATGGTACATATGCCTATAGCTACCACCCTTTTCTTTCTGAAATCTGTGATTTTTAGAATTTGAGCTCGATTATAGGTAAAGCATCAGAACTGTTGGTTATCTTGGACTGTGGTCCCTAGAGCTTTATAGGATGGTTGCCAGCTTTGATGTCTGATTTTAAGATACAAGCTAAGCATGGAGAACACTTGGGTTTGTGTTTTTCGTTCTTTTCTTGTCATTTTATTTTTCTATGACTTACCTAGTTTGATCATCTTTTACTGCCAGGTGGCTTCAAGATGGGAACAAGGAATTACCATATTAAGTGGCTACTTCAGTTTGTATTATCCATAACCCTTATCTTTGCTTTTATTGTCTTGTTTCTCTGCTTAGGTCTGTGGAACTGTGCAGGGTTTTTTTACCTGCTACCTTAAAAACCCATTTCGTTTTTCTGATGACGCATTTTAACTTTAAGATCCAACTCATGTGCCACTGCTTCCATGAAACTTCTCCCCGCTCCTGAGGAACAATGATCTAAGGTGTATAAATTAATTTTTTCCATTAATTTAGACTGGCCTTACCTGAGATAAATCCATTTTAGTGACATTTTAACTGAATTTAAATGAAATATTCTCATTTTCCAATATGTAAAGTTTATAGGAATTCAGAGACTGGATATACCTGAAACAGAGCAACCACTGCATAATAAGTAGTTTACAATGTGACAGTAAAATACTATTTGTATATAGAATAGCCAAGAACTTGCTGTTGTTTTGCAATATACATAATATTTTAAAAATGTAATTGAATAAGAATGTCACTTCAGTGATATCTTGCTTGCAACAAAGCTGGTGCTTCTGGGAGGTTGGGAAATGTATTAGAACAAGGTGCTTCAGTTAAACGTAAGTGAATACTTCCTTACTTTGATTGCATTCATTAGATTTATTAATTTGCATTTGTGTAAAAGCAATCTATGATCAAAAAATAACTTTCAGATTATTAAATGCATGATCCCTTTTTCTAAAGCAGAAGATATTAGCAAGCATTGTTTGGGCAAATTCTGTACACATGAGTTTCAAAAAAGTTTCAAGGCATTTGAAAATGCCTTTCAAAAAGGCATTGAGAAAATCAATGCCTTTCCTATATTTACATAATCAATTCAATGCCCGTTTATTTTAATGTCTAGTACATACTAGCATCAGTAAATAAGTGTTAGTCACTCAGTCATGTCCGAATCTTTGCGACACCATGGATGGTAGCCCACCAGGCTGTTCTGTCCATAGATTCTCCAAGCAATACTGGAGTGGGTTGCTATACCTTTCTCTAGGGGATCTTCCCGACCTAGGGATTGAACCTGGGTCTGTTGTATGGCAGGCAGATTCTGTACTGTCTAAGTCACCAGGGAAGCCCGCATACAGGCCTAGGAAGATTAAAAAGCAGTAAGACGCTAGCTCTGCTTCACATTCACCCTCTGTGTGTGGTCGTATGCAACAGAATTGAATTTAATAAAGATTAGATTTTGTGAATGCAGTGATGATGTAATTGATGGTATAAACAAATACGTAATTTAGATGAATGAGAGATTCAGTGAGGTCATAATAGTTTTATTGGCAAAATGCAGGATCATGGCCTTAACAAAAATCAAAGAATTGGCTTCTGATTCAAATACATTTAACAGTCTGCTTACTCAGTTCAGTTCAGTCGCTCAGTCATGTCCGACTGTGACCCCGTGAATCGCAGCATGCCAGGCCTCCCTGTCCATCACCAACTCCCGGAGTCCACCCAAACCCATGTCCATCNGTGAAAGAGGAGAGTGAAAAAGTTGGCTTAAAGCTCAACATTCAGAAAACTAAGATCATGGCATCCGATCCCATCACTTCATGGCAAATAGAAAGATAAACAGTGGAAACAGTGTCAGATTTTATTTTGAGGGGCTCCAAAATCACTGCAGATGGTGATTGCAGCCATGGAATTAAAAAATGCTTACTCCTTGAAAGGAAAGTTATGACCAACCTACACAGCATATTCAAAAGCAGAGACATTACTTTGTCAACAAAAGTCCATCTCATCAAGGTTATGGTTTTTCCGGTGGTCATGTGTGGATGTGAGAATCGGACTATGAAGAAAGTTGAGCGCCAAAGAATGGATGCTTTTGAACTGTGGTGTTGGAGAAGACTCTTGAGAGTCCCTTGGACTGCAAGGAGATCCAACCAGTCCATCCTAAAAGGGAGATCAGTCCTGGGTGTTCATTGGAAGGACTGATGCTAAAGCTGAAACTCCAGTACTTTGGCCAGGTGATGCAAAGAGCTGACTCATTGGAAAAGACTGTGATGTTGGGATGGATTGGTGGCAGGAGGAGAAGGGGATGACAGAAGATGAGATGGCTGGAATGCATCACCAATTCAATGGACATGAGTTTGAGTGAACTCTGGGAATTGGTGATGGACAGGGAAGCCTGACATGCTGCAATTCATGGGGCCGCAAAGAGTCGGACATCACTGAGCGACTGAACTGAACTGAACTGAATTGAGCTGAATATTTCAGTATAATTCTGCTAAAATAGCACTGTTTACTCTGTGTTGCAAAAGATTTCCACTAAGTCAAAATCTTTAGTTTCAATGATGAATTGATGAATAAAAATGAAACAGATAGTGCTTAGTCATCATTGTACTCAGCCCTGGTTGACAATTAAAAGACACACAAACACCCACAGACACAATGCCAGGGACCACATGTGCAAGAAAATATGAGATGTATAATCCAGGAGTCAGCAAGGTTTTGCTCCCAAGGGCCTAATATTAAGTATTTTCTACTTTGTAGTACATAGAATCTCTGTTGCAACTACATTACCCTGCCAGTGTATTAGGAAAGTGCCATCAACAATATATAGATGAATGGGTATGGCCACATTTATCTCACTGCTGGCAGGATTTGGCCCTTCATCAGTCGTTTGTAGACCCTATATATGCCACTGCTACCTGAGAAAACTGTGCGAGAAATACAGATAACTTTTCAATCTTCACTGTCTTACATTGACAAAGAATCAACAGTAGTCAGGTCTTAATTGTCTTATAATTCTACCTTGGGTAAAACCAGGATTATATGCAAATCATAATAGAATGCTAATGAGAGTTAAGTTTCAGTTATAGTCTTACCTCAGCTCCCAGTGATGATGAGAAAGTCTGTTGACTTTTGGTTTCTGGTCTAACACACAAAGAGTTTGAAAGTCTTCATTCCTGTTGTCACAACAAGAATAAAGAAGGAGAAAAGTAGCTATTTTGAAATACATCCAGAGCTCTCTGTTCTCTTTAACAAGACTTGTCTCAAGGGAAACTTTTACCAGAGCTAACCACCTGAGACTTTGTTGTTTAATTGCTAAGTTGTATCCACCTCTTTTGTGACCCCATGGACTGTAGCCATCCAGGCTCCTCTGTCCATGGGATTTCCCAGGCAAGAATACTAGAGTGGGTTGCTATTTCCTTCTCCAGGGAATCTACCCAATCCAGGAATTGAGCCCATGAGTCTTGCATTGGCAGGTGGATTCTTTACCACTGAGCTACTTACTAAAGGTTAACTGACCAGAGGGAAAGAAAATACCCAAATCTAGCCCCCTCTTATCTTCCATGTGGGGGAAGGGAAATACCCCCACTCAAGCCCACTAAATGACCTGAGACCTAATCATAGGACAATAGAATCCCGC
>SJYA01001530.1:802454-935264 GCA_006410615.1 Neotragus moschatus | reverse complement strand
CCCCTGCAATTTTACCATATCAGTAGGGCTTCTGTATAATAATGGGATTACAGCTAAAACAACTGTAAGCCTCAGACCTTATTTAGTAAGTACCTTATGCTGTTGCTGCTGCTAAGTCACTTCAGTCATGTCCGACTCTGTGTGACCCCACAGACGGCAGCCCACTAGGCTCCCCCTTCCCTGGGATTCTCCAGGCAAGAACACTGGAGTGGGGTGCCATCGCCTTCTCTGAAGTACCTTATAGATGCTCTTATAAACAACACGGGAGAGAAAAACAAGTAAATTAGAGAAAATTTTAGCTTCAGACATCACAGCAGTGGCAAATTAATCCAGGCTAACTTCTAGCCAGAGGTACATAAAACCTCACAGTAAGGAGCTATCTCAGTTACTTTCACCAACATCATCATGTCTGTCTGTCAACAAAAAATTGTAGTCATATTAAAAGGCAAAAGCCACAATGTGAAGAGGTAAGCCAAGCATCAGAACCAGACTTGCACATGATACAGATTTTGGAATTATCAGACTGAATTTAAAAACACTAGATTAATATGCTAAGGGTGCTAATTAGAAAAAGTGAACAGCATGCAAGAACATATGTGTAATGTAAGCAGAGAGGTGGAAACTCAAAGAAAGAACCAAAAGGAAATGAAGTCAAAAATACAGTAGCAGAAATGGAGAATGTCTGATGGGTCCATCAGTAGACTGAATGGATTTGACTGAGGAATGAATCAGTGAGTGTGAAGATATGTAAATAGAAATTTCCAAACCCAAGATGCAAGGTGGAAGAAAGAATAAAAAAAAGATGTAGCAGAATGTCTAAGACTGTGGGATGATTATGGAAAATGTAATGTGTAGTTGGAATACCAGAAGAAGAAACAAAAAAGGGAACAGAAAAAAATATTTGAACTATTTAATGGCAGAATTTTCCCAGTTAATGACAGATACCATACCACAGATCCAGGAATCTCAGAATACCAAGCCATATAAGTAACAAAAATATCTACACCTAATGAAAGTGAAAGTGAACGTCGCTCAGTCATGTCCAACTCTGTGACCCCATGGACTGTACCTTCCATGGAATTCTCCAGACCAGAATACTGGAGTGGATGGCCGTTCCCTTCTCCAGGGGTTCTTCCCAACTCAGGGATCGAACCCAGGTCTCCCACATTGTAGGTGGATTCTTTACCAGCCGAGCCATGAGGGAAGCCCAGGAATACTGGAGTGGGTACCCTATCCCTTCTCTAGTGGATCTTCCCCACCCTGGAATTGAACCAGGGTCTCCTGCATCGCAGGTAGATTCTTTACCAACTGAGCTATCAGGGAAGCCCCACACCTGATATCTGCACCTAAGCATATTATGTTCAAACTGCAGGAAATTAAATACAAAGAGGACATCTTGAAAGAAGTCAGAGGAAAATAACCACCTTACCTACAAAGGAAGAAAAGTAAGAGTTGCATCATTACATCAGACTTCTCTTCAGAAACCAAATAAACAAGCAAGCAACCAACAGAGTAAAATATTTAGCATTGAAAGAAGAAAATCGGAATTCTGTATCCAGTGAAGTTATTCTTCAAAAGTGAAGGAGAAATAAAGGCTTTCTCAGAGCAATGAAAATGAGAGGATCTGCTTTGCAAAAAATGTTAAAAAAAAGTCCTTGAAGGAGAAGGAACGTGATACAGACCAGACACTCAAGTCTGCATAAAGATAGAAAGAATGAGAAATAATAAGTTTGAATAAAATCTTTTAGTTTTCCTTAATTGATTTAATGGGTAGTAGTTCAGAATAATGTGTTTGGTGATTATAGCTGTGGATAAGTGTAATGAATGACAATAATGTTATAAGGGACAGAAGGGAGGAACAAGGAATACTCTTAGAATGCACTTGCACTGTCAAGCGGTATAGTGTTACTTGGAAGTGAACTTAGAGTAGTCATAAAAGTTACCTAGGGTAACCAGTAAATAGATTTACAAAGGAAGTATAATTGATACACCAAGAGAGTATAGAAAATAGAACCATAAAATACTCAAAAGAAGAACCAAAGAACGAGAAAGTGGAGAAGACCAGAAAAAGAAAAAAAGAAAAGGGCAGTGAATAGTAAACAGTTACAAATATGGTACATGTTAATTCAACTGTATCCGTCACTTTAAATGTGAATATTCTAAATTAAAAGACAGAAGCTGTCAGAGTAGATTAAAAAACAAGCCCCAACTGTATATTATCTACAAGTATTATCTTTCTTATACTTTGGTACTTTATCCTTTAGTAACCAGTTACTTGTAAAATATCTCAGGAATATGTAACACTAAAGTCAAGAAACTTTGCTATGAAAGTTACAAGCAAAAGGTGAGCAATTTAAGTGGTAGAGCTCGAGGGAGAGTAGACTTGTTTTGTGCCCAGTTTTGTCTGTAAACTATTTAATATTCTCCATTTAAAATTAATTTTATAATAAAGTAATTATTTAGCATTTCTTGTGTAGATTCTGATTTTATTCTGATTTTTAAATAGCTTTAATGAGATAATTTGCATGTTAAGTTCATCTATTTTAAGCATACAATTCAGTGGATTTTAGTATATTTGCAGAGTTTTCAATCACCATGATCTAATTTTAGATGTTTTAATTTTTTTAAGCAACTGACAAATGAACTATATTGACTAGAAGTAGAAAGATTGTTTCTCTGATTGTAATTCTGAAAGGGCAAAGGCAGTAGGAGCATTTGAGGTAGTGTTTGTGTTTTATATGTTGATAGATAGTTAACAGTAGGACATAGGTTTCTAAAAACTTAGAGATGAAGTTGCATTTGTCTCTACACTTTTTCTCTGCAGTCTTGGCTTGTCTTCATCCTCTATGGACCAGTCTTTCATTACTTTATGTATTTGTCTAAGTGTTGCTTTGAGCCTCATAACTGGTTAAATACTTGTGTGGGTTTTGTCACGGCACACATTAAGACATCACTATTTTATGTATTTGCAATTATAAAGCACAATGTGTCCATTTTCACCTTTGTCTTTAACATATTTTTTGAACAAATGAAGTAGTTGTACTATCCTAAATTAATTTTCTCTTTAAGATGGTTAGAAAATTTCTCTGCCAGGCATAAAAACTTACAGAATAGAAAAACTTTTACCTTTAAAATCTTACATATTTAACAGTTTTAAAGTGAAAATAATCAGAATCACAAAGAGGCAGTCCAGTGTGGTGATATAAATCATTATATGATATTCTGTCACTTAAGTCATATAACCTTTTGAAGTTTTCTCCTTAATCAGTAAAATGAAAACAGAAATAGTGTTTACCTGCTAGGATTGTAGTGAAGATTAAATAAGATAATTCATGTGAAACCCTGAGTATGGAATCTGGCACATGGTAAGTACTCAATATATTTTGCCTGTTATTTTTTAACCACAATAAAATTCAAAGAGCTTTTCAGTTTAACACGTAATCAGTTTACACAGAGAATTTGGATTGCTTCCTGATTCTAATTACTGAATTACCGTACTGTAAAAGAAGGAACCATATTTGAAGGAAGTTTTCCAGGCTGAGGGAACAGCAAATACAAAAGCTGTGAGAAGGCCACCCCAAGCAGGCCAAGTGTTGACAGTGCCTCAGAGTGTGCAAGTGAGGTCAGATAGAGGGGGCGCAGATTTGTGTAGGGCCTTGCAGGCCTAGTAAGCAGTAAGACTTAGGCTTTCCCTCTGAGTGAGATGGAAGGCTCTTAGCAGAGGGGTGACATGACCCTACTGATGTTTTAAAAGGCTCACTGCTCCACTGCTTTCCCACCTCTAATACCTGCTTGGTAAATTTCTACTTTTCCTTCAGAACTCAGTAATACCAGAAGAAAATAATCTTTCCTGAATAGTTAAGGTAAATCAGGTCCATAATCACTCTCCTCTTAGGTTCTAATTACCAGGCATTACAGTTGTAGTAAAATAATCAAATAACTTCATAGTTTCCTTTGTTAGAATATTAGCACCGTGAAGCCAGGGACTCACTCTCTCAGAAATATTTCCCGAGTGCAGTGAATGCATGCATTACATAGGAGCTAATTCAACAGCTATGCCCTGAACTTCTTTTAGACTTCAGTCAGAGGTCTGGTGCAGTTTTCCTCCTCTTCCTTCTCCCACCTTCCACTGTCTACCTCTCATGTCATGTTTTAAGTTATAAATTACTAAGTGTAGAAGTTGTAAATAAAAATGGCAAATTTAATATTTTTACCATCTAAAATCTTGTTTTCTTGATAAACTATTTTCATCAGTATGAAAGTATTAACTCATTTTAAATTTCTGTTTAGAGATGACCTTTTTGAATGTCTAATTTAGTGTTAGTATAGACAGCATTACCAAAATTAAATCATTTTATCAGAATTCAGATTGGTTTGTATAATCTCAAGTTGGTGTTTTTTAGCATGAAGCATGAAACATTTTTCTGAAACTGACCAGCATTTTCTCTTTTTCCTCAGTGTGGTAGTATGTACATAAAAACATATACATGTATATATATATATATATATATATATACACACACACATGTATGTGTGTGTATGTATATCTTGTTTTATTGCAAGGAAGTCTTAAGTGCTCTTAATAGAAATTTGTTAAATTTCTTATTAGGGAGGAGGAACAAATGACTTTGTGGTGTCACTGCCCCCTTGTTTATTTTTAACCTCTGGAAATGATGGCATGTCAGATTAGTACAGCCTGAATGTATTTATGTGTATGAGGGAAAGTCTGGCATATCTACAACCTGTGCACTTACCTGTGATTCTTAAGGCTTAATTCTGGGGTGATGTGTCTTTCTTGAAGGACATTTCTAGGGAATGGCAAGGTTAACTAGACACTTAAGTTTTTATGTCTATCTCAATTCTTTAAAAAATCTTTCTGATCACTTTTTTTTTTCTCCCTTGCAGAGTAATAAAGTTTTTATTCACTGTTGATTGCTTGGGGATTTTTAGAGTTTTGTTTCATTTTGTTCTAAAACAGAGAATTCCAAAACAGTTTCTCCTATGTAAGATGGATCTGTAAAAGTGAAGTTGCTCAGTCGTGTCCGACTCTTTGTGACCCCATGGACTGTAGCCTACCAGGCTTCTCAGTCCCTGGAATTTTCCAGGCAAGAGTACTGGAGTGGGTTACCGTTTCTTTCTCCAGGGAATCTTCCCAACCCAGGGATCGAACCTGGGCCTCCTGCATTGTGGGCAGCCGCTTTACCATCTGAGCCACCAGGGAAGCCCCAAGACGGAGCTGAAGAACCTCCAAATATTAAGGAAGCTCTCTTTGTTCTTAGCTTGTGGTTCATCATGCTTACTCTAGTCCCAGTATTGGGTGCCACTTTTCTTGGGGCTGCAGTCTTGTTTTTATGCTCTTTCTCTCTGAAGGGTTTCACACAGTATGTGCTCAACCACTTTTAGCTTTTCATTCTATATATCATATATGCCATAATGATAAGGAAATCTTTGGGTATGGACTTGAATTTGTTGTTGTCTTTTGGTTGCTAAGTCATGTCTGAGACTCTTTGCCACCCCATGGGCTGAAGCAGGCCACTTCCTCTGTCATCTGCTATCTCCCAGAGTTTACTCAAATTTATGTCCATTGAGTCAGTAATGCTATCTAAACATCTCATCTTCTGCTGCCCCCTTCTCCTGTTGCCTTCAATCTTTCCCAGCATCAGTCTTTTCCAATGAGTGGACTCTTTACATCAGGTGACCAAAGTATTGGAGCTTTAGCTTCAGCATCAGTCCTTCCAATGAATATTCAGGGTTAATTGCCTTTAGGATTGACTGGTTTGATCTCCCTGCTGTCCAAGGGACTCTCAAGAGTCTTCTTCAGCACCACAATTTGAAAACATCAAATCTTCAATGCTCAGCCTTCCTTATGGTCCAGCTCTCATGGGTCCAGTATATCAGGGTCATACTTTTGTTATGTGAAAGAGCAGGTCTTAACACAGTATGTAAGTATTTACAGTTTTCTTTTATATTACCTTCTTGTTCCATCTTTGCTTCTAGCTCATTTATGTTTGGGTTTTCATTCTCAGTTTCTTTCATCACTTTCTTTTTTCTCCCAGGCTTACCTCTGCAGTCAGCCTGTAACATCTGTTTATCACTCTTCCCGGAGCTATTTCTTGCTCTCTGTCCTGCTCTAGTTGATTTTCCTCAGGATAAGTAATGTTGGATATCTATTCTCTACCACTTCTTAATTTTTATAATCACTAGTTCCTCACTTCTTCTAGTCATTTCTTCAGTCAGACTCTCTGTGGCCCCAAAATATTTGTATTGGTCAATTATTAAATTTACTTATTTAGACTTCTGTCTTATAAGTGTAGATCATTTCATCTAAAATAAGATGAGATAATTTCCAGTAATTTGTGAAAAGAAATAATTTCCTCACAGTTCTTACATTAGTATAGTACAAGGTATTCATCACAACTAATTTGGAACCTTCTTGTTTGTCTCCCGCAATTTTTCTCCATTCTCCCTACCTTTTTAATTGTTTTGTTCATATTCTTCTCTTTTTTCCCCTCTTCTTTTACTTTTTAACTCATCTGTGTAATTTGTATGTCATCTTAAATTTAGAATCTGAGAAGTTGATAGCTTTATTTTCTGTTGGGTTATTTTGAAGCCTAGTCAGGTTTCTATCCTTTTTCTTTTTGGCCTCGTCACCCTGCATTTGGGGTCTTAGTACCCCGACCAGGAGTGGAATCCATGCCCCTTGCAGTGGAAGTGCAAAGTCTTTTTTTTTAAGTTGTAGGATAGTTGCTTTACAGTGTTGTGTTGGTTTCTGCCATACATCACCATGAATCAGCCATAGGTGTACACATGTCCCCTCTCTCTTAAACCTCCCTCCCTCCCACCCTATCCTTTTAGATTGTCACAGAGCATCAGATAGAGCTCCCTGTGTTATACAGAAACTTCCCATGAGCTGTTTTACATATGGGAATGTATATATTTCAGCGCTGCTCTCAGAATTTGTCCCACCCTCTTCTTCCTCCACTGTGTCCATAAATCTGTGTTTGAGTCTCTATTCCTGCCCTGCAAATATGTTCATCGGTGAAATGGCAATCCACTCCAGTGTTGGAGAATCCCAAGGACGGGGGAGCCTGGTAGGCTGCCGTCTATGGGGTCACACAGAGTCGGACACGACTGAAGCGACTTAGCAGCAGCAGCAGTACCATTTTTCTAGCTTCCATGTATATGTATTAATATATTTGTTTTTCTGACTTATTTCACTGTGTATAACAAGCTCTAGGTCCATCCACCTCACTAGAACTGACTCAGATTCATTCCTTTCTATGGTTGAGTAATATTCCATTTTATATGTGTACCACAACTTCTTCATCCATTCATCTGTCAACAGACATCTAGGTTGCTTCCATGTCCTGGCTGTTGTAGATTGTGCTGCAGTGAACATTGGGTTACATGTGTCTTTTAGAATTATGGATTTCTCAGGGTATATGCCCAGTAGTGGGTTATATGGTAGTTTCATTCCTAGTTTTTTAACATCACCATGCTGTTCTCCATAGTGGCTGTATCGATTTAGAGTCACACCAACAGTGCAAGGGGGTTCCCTTTTCTCCATACCCTTTCCAGCACTTAATGTTTATAGATTTTTTGATGATGGCCTTTCTGACTGGATGTGAAGTGATACTTCATTGTAGTTTAGATTTGCATGTCTATAATAATAAATGATGTTGAGCATTTTTTCATGTGTTTATTAGCCATCTACATGTAGAAGCACAGAGTATTAACCAGTGGACTTCCAGGGAGTCCCTAGTCAAATTTTTAAAGAAAAAATGTGATGAGCCTTTGCTGTGGAAAAGATTATACAAAGTTATTTACTAATGTACTGTAGAGAAGGTGTGAGTCAGCAGGCGAGTATAACAGAAGGGAAGGACCATGTTTGGCTGATTGCTTTCTTGCTTTAGTCTCCATATATAGGGCTACCAAATTGCCACCAGTTGAAGACAGATAGGAATTGACAAAGAGACATTTTGGGATACTTGACTCCTGAAGCGAGATGTGAAATGTTGTGAATTGCCTAAAATTTCAACCTATTTGGGTAGATATGCAGCTTAGTCTTGCTTTATTTAAATAATATATGTTCTCTGTAGCTGTTTAAAAAAAAATTTTTTTTTAAGTAAGCGGGAAGTTGTATTCCACCATTGATAATGCAATATGAAGAATTTAGATTTTGCTCAGACAATTGCTTTTCTGGATGAAAACAAAGAACTGTGAAGGACTATAACTAAAACCCAGCTGGAGAAATTCAGTTTTATAGGAAATTGTTCTGGGATGTCAGTGTTGCAGTGTGTTTGCTGTTTGAATATAGAGCTGAGGTTACATGTGTTTAATCTTTGTGATCATTTAAAGAGATGAAAAGGCTTTGGGGTGATTGTGACAGATTAAAAAACTTTGTATTTTGGACCTGTAATATTTGGCTGTTTGGGTTGCAGCTGTTCATTTGTTGAGTTCCAAATATAAAACTGTTACATACATTTAATAAATTTTTTGTTACTGTCATTTATATTTTTTAAAATTTAGAATCATAATCAAGTTTTTGTTTCAGTTATAGTACAAGTACATGATAAAAAGGGCATCACGAATGACTAGGAGGACTATTTAAGAAATGGTATTAGTGTAATTGCCTAAATTTAGAGCCTCAGCTCATAGCAGTCATTAACACATTACAGATGAGTAAATGGCTAAATGAAAAGAAAAAAATCAAATGATTAAAAGACTAGAACAAAATAGAAATTAATTCATGTGGCATGAAAGATTTGTTCCTGTTAGAAGTAGTAGAAGACATCTCAGAAGAAATTAAAAGAAAAAAGATTTTGCTATTTAAGATAAAAAACAAAAAGCTTAGTAATTTTCCTTACTTCCTAGTCTAAATTAAAACCCAAACAGAACAGAATAAAATTTAAATGGTATGCTCCCATTAAAAATGGTTGGGGAGAATAAGTGAATAAAACCTTTGATAGGGTCTTAGTGGAATTTTAAATAAACAATATAGTTACACAATGTCACAAACATAACCAAACATACAAACACATGCATGCACATAAGCACACACCCACACACAAGCCTTATCTTAGACGAGAGAATGAGAGANTGCTTCTTCCAGCCCAGTGTTTCTCATGCTGTACTCTGCGTAGAAGTTAAATAAGCAGGGTGACAGTATACAGCCTTGACATACTCCTTTCCCTATTTGGAACCAGTCTGTTGTTCCATGTCCAGTTCTAACTGTTGCTTCCTGACCTGCATACAGATTTCTCAAAGGGAGGTCAGGTGGTCCAGTATTCCCATCTCGTTCAGAATTTTCCACAGGTAATTGTGAGCCACACAGTCAAAGGCTTTGGCATAATCAATATAGATATCAGTCAGAAACTCAGCTCTAAGGAAGGAAATGAAGAGGGCCAGAATTGGTCTTTATTTAAGTAAATATAAAATAACATTTTTCTTATTTCTTATTATCTATGAAAATTCTATTTAAAATGTTTGTGTATTGTGAGTTTATAACACAAGTGAAAAAAGTGGGACAGTAAATAGCACAGGATAGTAGGAAGGTACTTTGAATTACATAGTTGCAAGGTGATGCAATGGGGTTGATATAAAATTAACAGAAGATTGACTGTGATAGATTAAGGGTATGATATTACCAGATCACTAAAGCAATCACTCAACAAAGGGGTATGGTATGGCTAAAAAGCTGATAGAGGTGATAAAATGGAATACTAAGAGATACCAGATGAAGCAAAGCCAACCGTAATATTTACCTTAAGTGTAGATGGACTAAACACTACAGTTACAAAGCAGCGATTTTCAGACTGAATACAGTCGCATGACCGAACTATATACTGTCTCCAGAAGATGCACTGTAAATATAAAGATACAGACTAAATGTAAAAGGAAGGGGAAAGTGCGTACTGGTAAACACTAATGAGAAAGTTGGAGTGGCGCTGTTAATGTTAGACACAGTAGTCTTCAAGACACACCAGTGATAAGGAGGGACATTTCATGATGATGAAAGAGCCAATTAATCAAAAAGACATAAAAACCTAAAATATGTATTTGTGTAATATAATGAACCTTCAGTATACCTGACACAAGAACTGATTAAATCAGTAGCTGTTCATCCTTGGTTTTTCTCTATTTGATTATGTCAGCTCTTTCCATTAAAAACTTTTGGTGAGTTCTTATTGCAATTCAGAGTAATGTTTGCATTTTCAGTTCTGGAGAGTTGGACTTCCCTGGTAGCTCAGATGGTAAAAAATCTGCCTGCAGTGCAGGAGTGTAGGTGAAAGTGTTAGTTGCTCAGTTGTGTCCGACTCTGCAACCCCATGGACTGTAACCCACCAAGCTCCTCTGTCCATGGAATTCTCCAGGCAAGAATACTGGAGTGGGTTGCCATTCCCTTCTCCAGGGTATCTTCCCAACCCAGAGATAGAACCTGGGTCTCCTGCATTGCAGGCAGATTCTTTACCATCTGAGCCACCAGGGAAGGCAGGTGCAGGAGACTCGGGTTTAATTCCTGGGTTGGGAATATCTCCTGGAGAAGAGAATGGCAACCTATTCCAGTATTCTTGCCTGGAGAATTCTATGGACAGACCATGGGATCGCAGAGTCAGACATGATTGAGTGACTTTCTTTCACTTGCATTTTCTAGCTTAGTTGATAGTTGGTGTTTGCCTAATTTGAGCTTTAAAAGTCTATGCCCTTTACTCTGAACTTGTTGCTCTATGCAGTGGCCATATCTTTTTTTTTTTTTAGCTCCTCTTTTGTGCCACTCATTCACCCCAGGTCTTTGCACATGCTGTTCCATTTTCCTGAATCATTCCCCGCTCCATCTTTTCTGGTTGAGCACTACTGGATGTGCATCTTTTAAGTTTCTTCTTAAAAATGTTAATGATATGCAATATTTATGGTATGCTTATTTTGTGATAGACACTGAGTAAAGATTTATACAAATAATTTCATTTAAATTCCTCAGAGCAACTGTATGAGAGAAAAAGACTTTCCTGAAGTTCCAACAGAACAATAATAGATACTCTGGCTAGAAAATCCCTTGATACTCTATACTACAGAAGTAGTACAGTGCAAAGTCTTGCTTAATTTCCTTTTTTGTTCTCCTGTGATTCTACAAGGCGAGAGACTTTAAATATAATTTGTGAATTTATGTCTGGTAAGAGTACATCATGAAAAATGCTGGGCTGGAAGAAGCACAAGCTGGAATCAAGATTGCCGGGAGAGACATCAATAACTTCATATATGCAGATGACACCATCTTTATGGCAGAAAGTGAAGAGGAACTAATAAGCCTCTTGATGAAAGTGAAAGTGGAGAGTGAAAATGTTGGCTTAAAGCTCAACATTCAGAAAATGAACATCATGGCATCTGGTCCCATCACTTCCTGGGAAATAGATGGGGAAACAGTGGAAACAGTGGCAGACTTTATTTCTTGGGGCTCCAGAATCACTGCAGATGGTGACTGCAGCCATGAAATTAAAAGACTCTTACTCCTTGGAAGAAATGTTATGACCAACCTAGATAGCATGTTGAAAAGCAGAGACATTACTTTGCCAACAAAGGTCTGTCTAGTCAAGGCTATGGTTTTTCCAGTGATCATGTATGGATGTGAGAGTTGGACTGTGAAGAAAGCTGAGCGCCGAAGAATTGATGCTTTTGAATTGTGGTGTTGTAGAAGACTCTTGAGAGTCCCTTGGACTNCCCTTTACTCTGAACTTGTTGCTCTATGCAGTGGCCATATCTTTTTTTTTTTTTAGCTCCTCTTTTGTGCCACTCATTCACCCCAGGTCTTTGCACATGCTGTTCCATTTTCCTGAATCATTCCCCGCTCCATCTTTTCTGGTTGAGCACTACTGGATGTGCATCTTTTAAGTTTCTTCTTAAAAATGTTAATGATATGCAATATTTATGGTATGCTTATTTTGTGATAGACACTGAGTAAAGATTTATACAAATAATTTCATTTAAATTCCTCAGAGCAACTGTATGAGAGAAAAAGACTTTCCTGAAGTTCCAACAGAACAATAATAGATACTCTGGCTAGAAAATCCCTTGATACTCTATACTACAGAAGTAGTACAGTGCAAAGTCTTGCTTAATTTCCTTTTTTGTTCTCCTGTGATTCTACAAGGCGAGAGACTTTAAATATAATTTGTGAATTTATGTCTGGTAAGAGTACATCATGAAAAATGCTGGGCTGGAAGAAGCACAAGCTGGAATCAAGATTGCCGGGAGAGACATCAATAACTTCATATATGCAGATGACACCATCTTTATGGCAGAAAGTGAAGAGGAACTAATAAGCCTCTTGATGAAAGTGAAAGTGGAGAGTGAAAATGTTGGCTTAAAGCTCAACATTCAGAAAATGAACATCATGGCATCTGGTCCCATCACTTCCTGGGAAATAGATGGGGAAACAGTGGAAACAGTGGCAGACTTTATTTCTTGGGGCTCCAGAATCACTGCAGATGGTGACTGCAGCCATGAAATTAAAAGACTCTTACTCCTTGGAAGAAATGTTATGACCAACCTAGATAGCATGTTGAAAAGCAGAGACATTACTTTGCCAACAAAGGTCTGTCTAGTCAAGGCTATGGTTTTTCCAGTGATCATGTATGGATGTGAGAGTTGGACTGTGAAGAAAGCTGAGCGCCGAAGAATTGATGCTTTTGAATTGTGGTGTTGTAGAAGACTCTTGAGAGTCCCTTGGACTGCAAGGAGATCCAACCAGTCCATTCTGCAGGAGATCGGCCCTGGGATTTCTTTGGAAGGAATGATGCTAAAGCTGAAATTCCAGTACTTTAGCCACCTCGTGTGAAGAGTTGACTCATTGGAAAAGACTCTGATGCTGGGAGGGATTGGGGGCAAGAGGAGAAGGGGAAGACAGAGGATGAGGTGACTGGATGGCATCACTGACTCGATGGACGTGAGTCTGAGTGAACTCCGGGAGTTGGTGATGGGACGCGATTCATGAGGTCATAAAGAGTCGGACATGACTGAGCAACTGAATGAAATGAATGAAATGAAAGAATCTGCCTGCAACACAGGAGACCCCGGTTCGATCCCTGAGTCAGGAAGATCCCCTGGAGAAGGAAATGGCAACCCACTCCAGTATTCTTGCCTAGAGTATTCCGTGGACAGACTATAGGTTCACAAAGAGTCGGACACAACTGAGCAACTAACACTTCTACTTTTCACCCATTTTAACACAGTTGTGACACACAGTAATGGCAGAATAAGCCTTTGAGTCAGGAAGACATGAGTAAATATGTTACTGTGTTTCAGACACTGTACTGACCTTGCTTTTCTTATCTGTTGTGAGTTAGGTCGTAAAATTCCTATTTTAACATAAAAAAAAAAACTGAGTAAAGAAATAAAAGTAAATGTTGTAATTTTGCAGTTAATCACCAAGAAATTTAGGTTTTTATAGTAAACTTCAGAAGGGTTACCAACCTCTTTTTATCCGAACTTAAGTTCTTTCTCTTAGTTACATTAGCTTTTTCTCTCTTTTTTTAAAAAAAAATTATTTATTTTTTAATGGGTGGAAAATTGCTTTACAATTTTGTGTTGGTTTCTGCCATACAACAGTACAAATCAGTCATAATTATATATGTATATATGTGTGTATGTGTGTATATATTTCTGAGCCTTCCTCCACATTAATTTATTCACTGTTTTAGTGTACATTAACTCTCTAATTTTGCAATTAGGACTTTCTGTTACCTCGTATTGGTAAAGAGTGAGTGTAGACATTTGTAATAAGATAAACCTATACTTGAACTCTGGTTCTTTTTCTAGATTCACATTTCTTTGTACCTCATTTTATAAGCAATAAATAAAATACTATGTATCAATACTTAGTACATAATAGCATTGGGCTTCCCTGATTTCCCTGGTGGGTCAGTGGTAAAGAGTCCACTTGCCAATGTAGGAGATGTGGGTTCTATTTCTGCGTCAGGAAGATCCTCTGGAGAAGGAAATGGCAACCCACTCCAGTATTCTTACCTGGGAAACCCCTGACAGATGGGATACAGTCCATGGGGTCACAAAATAGTCAGGCACAACTTAGCCACTAAACAGCAACAACAACAACATAATAACATTACTATCTGGGAGGGTTTTTGTTTTGTTTGTTATATTATTATTTTGCGTTGTTTGTTTTGGACAGAGGTGATTAGTTCTTTCTTGTTGCTCACTGCACATGCTCTCTACTTCCTTCTCAAATAGAGAAAAACTATACTTTATCATCCTTTCTTGTCACTAGAGGCCCAGGTACTGTAGTTACATAAACCAGGCTCACTGTGTTTTCTCCAGTTGCCCAGGTAATCAGCCTGAGTGCATTGCCCCAGCTGTGGTTTCCAGATGGACTATTCACAGCCAAGGGACACTATGTTTCTTTAGTTTAGGATTTAAGACATAACAGACTAATGATGTAGAATAGTCAGTAGCCAGTGAACTGTTGAAGGACTACTTAAAGATTACTCTTTAGGGAAGATATATAAAAAGATTAAGTCTTAATCATTACTGTACCAAGGAGGAAGACAGAATTAAGGAATATTGATATTCCTTTTTAATACGTGAATTGTTCAAGCTGATGGTTAAACTATGCTGTTACATGTAATAGCCATTGGGGCTGGTTCATTACTGGAGAAATAATAAAAATGAAAGAAAAACTGACAAATAGGTTTCAATGAGTAAAATAATATTAACTATCACTTGTGAGCTATTTTGAAGAAGGAAATGGCAACCCACTCCAGTGTTCTTGCCTGGAGAATCCCAGGGATGGGGGAGCCTGGTGGGCTGCCATTTATGAGGTCTCACTGAGTTGGACATGACTGAAGTGACTTAGCAGTAGCAGCAGCAGTAAGCTATTTAGCATTTGTGTCTGAATACTTTGCCACAAAAAATATGCATATCATTACATTTGGGTCAAATTAAAGCTCTAATCAAATAAATCTTACATACTGTACAGTTCAGTTAGTATGTTCTCAGACATCCTGACTGGTACCCAAATTATATGGACATTGACTCATAACTTAAAATGTTTAATAGAAAAGATAAAGTATGTACTATAAAAAAATGCAAGTATTCCTTGCATTCACTTGTGCCATCAGGAGGAAGCAGTCACTAAAATCCAGAATACGTGACACTCTCTAGTCAGCTGTCCTACAGTCTTCAAAAAGTAAATGTCATAGGGGAGAAGTGGTAGGGAGATTGTTCTAGGAAAAGATACGAGAGACACCCACAATATATGAACCTGGATTTGATCTAGTTCTGAAATAAGAGCTATACCAAGACAGTCTTAAGATAATTAGGGAAAATGTGATGTGGGCTACATGGTATATTGTGAAAGTATTATTAATTTTCTTAGGTGGCATTTGAAATTGTGATTATTTAGGAGATTGTGTTTATTCTTAGGAGATGTGTGCCAGGCTCTTCAGGGATCAAGTGTCTACAGCTTTTTGTTAATTAATTAATTTGTTTTAATTCGAGGGTAATTACAGTATTGTGATGGTTTTGTCATACGTCAGCATGAGGTATATATGTGTCCACAGGTATAGATGTGTCCCCTCATCCTGAACCACCCCATCCCATCCTGTCCTTCTGGGTTGTCTCAGAGCACTGGCTTTGGGTGCCCTGCTTCATGCGTCGGACTGGCACTGGCCATCTACTTTCCATATGGTAATGTATATGTTTCAGAGCTATTCTCTTAAATCATCCCACCCTCACCTTTTCCCACTGAGTCTAAAAGTCTGTTCTTTACATCTGTGTCTCCTTTGCTGCCCTGTATGTAGGATCATAGTCACCATCTTTCTAAATTCCATATATATGCATTAATATACAGTATTTGTCTTTTTCTTTCTGACTTACTTCACCCCGTATAATAGGCTTCAGGTTCATCCATGTCATTAGAACTGACTCAAATGCGTTTCTTTTTATAGCTGAGTAATATCCCATTGTGTATATGTACCACGACTTATCCATTCATTTTCCGACGGACATCTAGGTTGCCTCCATGTCCTAGCTATTGTAAGTAGTGCTGCAATGAACATTGGGGTACATGCGTCTCTTTCAGTTCTAATTTCCTCAGGATATATGCCCATCAGTGGGATTGCTGGGTTGTATGGCAGTTCTAGGGGCTTCCCAGATGGCTCAGAGGATAAAGAACCTGCCTGCAGTACAGGAGACACCAGAGATACAGGTTCAGTTCCTGGGTTTGGAAAATTCCCTGGAGGAGGGCATGGCAACCCACTCCAGTATTCTTTCCTGGAGAACCCCATGGACAGAAGATCCTGGCAGGTTATGGTCCATAGGTTGCAAAGAGTCAGACACCACTGAAGCAACTGAGCACAGCACAGCACATCACAGTTCTATTCGCAGTTTTTTAAGGAATCTCCACATTGTTCTCTATAGGGCTGTACCAGTTTGCATTCCCATCAACCGTGTAAGAAGAGGATTCCCTTTTTGCGCACCCTCTTCAACATTTGTTTGTAGAATGTTTGACGGTGGCTGTCTGACCATCGTGAGATGACACCTTATTGTGGTTTTGATTTGCATTTCTCTAATAATGAGTCATGTTGAGTATCTTTTCATTAGCCATCTGTATGTCTTTTTTGGAGAAATGTCTGTTTAGGTCTTTAGCTCACTTTTTGATTGCATTGTTCATTTTTCTGGTCTTACAACTTTTAGATGGTATAGCAAAATGCATGTGTTATATATACTATCTGTGTGTATATGTAGAAAGAGAAAATATATTTGGCAGATAGTTATTATTGAATCTAGGTGAAGCCTATACAATTAATTGTTGGTTGTACTTTTATTTTTCTTTTTAATTGGAGACTATTACAATATTTGTTGTACTTTAAATTTTTTTTGCTTTAACTGTTTTTATAATGAAACATTTAAGACTATCTCTACACATTTAGCAGTTTTACAATATCTTCAAAGAAGAAATCATAATGAACATTAGAAAATATTAAGAACTAGATGATAATGAAAAGATTCCCCATTAGAACATATCAGTGTAGCTAACTGGTACTTAATAAAGATAAGAATAGAAATGAGTTGGATAGAAAATTAAAATATGATAGAATCCAAAATAAGGTTTCTTTGCAAAATCCTGTTAAATGGTCAAGACTCAGAGAAATAGGGATGAAAAACAAAAATAATTGTAGGTACAGAAGAGATCACAATAAAGAAATTTGAAAGCAACCTTGATGTCAGTAAATTAAAAATTAAATGCAGTGGATGATTTTTTTAAAACTTTAAATGACTTCAGTAATATTTAGAAAAGCTGGTTGCCCTTTAACCATTAAGGAGGTTGAATCATTTCTTTAAAAACTGCCTACAAAGAAAATTTGTTGTTGATTTAATTGCTAAATCATATCTGACTCTTTGTGACCCCATGTACTGTAGCCTGCCAGACTCTGTCCATGGAATTTTCCAGGCACAAATATTGGAGTGGGTTGCCATTTCCTTCTGCAGGATATCTTCCCAACCCAGGGATCGAACCATTGTCTCCTGCATTGGCAAGTGGATTCTTTACCTCTGAGCCACCTGGGTAGCTTGCAAAGAAAATACCAAGTCACAATTATTTTATAAGTGAAACCTACCACATTTTTAAGGAACATACCATTCCAATCTTAAATTTGGAAATTAGAAAAAGAGGGAATACTCTGTGGTCATTGTAAAAGATGTTAAAACTCTTTTGGTGCTCTTTGCTTCATAAAGGTGGAGCCTAATTCCCTCCCTTTGAGAGTGGGCTAGACCTGTTGATGCAGCTTTAACAGAATGAAAGCAAAAGTGTTGGTGTGAGACTTCAGAGAATAGTTCATAAAAAGAACTGCAGTTTCTTCCTCACTGTGTCTGTTAGATTACTCATTCTTGGAGTAGGCAGTTAATTATCATGGGGACACTCAGGCTGTGGAGGAACTCTGTGTGAGGATGTGAGGCCTCCCACCAACAGCATGTGATTGGTCCATCTTGACAGTGGGTACCACAGCCCCTCTTGACATCCTGAGTGAAACCCCATGAGAAACACTTAGACACCACCTAGTTAAGCCACTCCCAAGGTCCTGACACATAGAAACTGTTAGAAATGTTGATTGGTTTAAACCACTAAGTTTGTTGGCAACAGTAGTAATACAGCAGTAATTAATATATACTGTTACTCATTTTATACTTCGGCCACCTGATGAGAAGAGCTGATTCATTAGAAAAGACCCTGATGCTGGGAAAGATTGAAGGCAGGAGGAGAAGGGGACAACAGAGGATGAGATGGTTGAATGGCATCATTGACTCAATGGACATGAGTTTGAGTAAGCTCCAGGAGATGGTGAAGGACAGGGAAGCCTGGCGTGCTGCAGTCCATGGGGTAGCAAAAAGTTGGACCTGACTGAGCGACTGAACAATGTTTCAGCCAGCTTGAATTTTGCAAAGTTAGTCCATTAGAAAATTTTTTCATAAAATGACCACTTTAACAGATGCAGAAAGACAAATTATTGATTATCTGTGGTGCAGGAAAAAAATTTAATAACATGCAGTACCTGTTTATGATAAAACTTAAAAAGCTTGGAATAGAAGTTTCTTAATGTGATAAAGAGTATCTAAAAAGCTACTTGAAACATGCCTACTAGTGGAAAAGATTTGAAATACCCTTTTAAAAATTAGAAACAAGATGAGGATGTTTCTTATCACTCTTATCCACATTGTACATTCAGAAATAAAGAAAAAAATAGAATGAGTTAAAGTTTGGGATAATTATAAGAAAAGTAAATATATGAGTTGGTCTGTAGAGAAAACTTAATCTACATAAAAATTAACAAAATTATTAGGATAGTCTAGCAAAAGTCATTTGCATTTGTATATACAACAATGGGAGAAGGCAATGGCACCCCACTCCAGTACTTTTGCCTGGAAAATCCTATGGACAGAGGAGCCTGGTAGGCTGCAGTCCATGGGGTCGCTAGGAGTTGGACACAACTAAGTGACTTCACTTTCACTTTTCACTTTCATGCATTGGAGAAGGAAATGGCAACCCACTCCAGTATTCTTGCCTGGAGAATCCTAGGGACTGGGGAGCCTGGTAGGTTGCTGTCTATGGGGTCGCACAGAGTTGGACACAACTGAAGCAACTTAGCAGCAGCAGTAGCAGCAGCATACAACATTAATTTTAATCTAAATATATATATATAAGTATAAATTTTAATTTAAAAACATATTCAATGACAAAACCATTTCTTGTAAATAAATCTAACAAGAAATGTGCAAGGCTTTTTAAGATGGCTTTAAAAACCTAACTGAAATTTTAAAAATAATTTAGACCTAAATAAATGGGAAAACATGTCATGTTTATTTAAATAAAGACTACTTTAAAGATTTTTTTCTCGTTTCTTACCTAGTAGTTTTACAGGTTCAATGCAATTTGAATCAAAATAGTGTTTTTCAGTAAAACACACTATCTAATTTTAAGCTTTTTGTGGAAGAGAAAATGGCCTAGAGTAGTCAAGGTACTCCTAAAGAAGGACAAAGCTAAGAACCAGCAATACCAAATGCCAGGGCTAGTTATAATTATGACTATAGTATTTGTGGCATGAGGGTTCTAATTTCTTCATATCCTTATCAGCACTTGTTATTTTGTTTTGTTTTGTTGATACTAGTTATCCCAATGGCTATGCGATAGTATCTCATTTTTCAACCTATGAAATTGCTCCAGCACCATTGGTTGAAAATCTGTCTTTCCTCCATTATTGCTTTTGCACCGTTGTTAAAAGTCAGTTGGCCTGTTTGAATGGGTCTGTCTTCTATTTCATTGATCTGTGGTGTCTGTCACTCTGACAATACAGTGATAATCCAAGCTTCATAAAATGAATTGAGAACTTTTCCCTCCTCTTCTATTTTCTAGAAAAGATTGTAGAGTTGGTGTTAGTACTTAAGTGTATGGTAGAGATCTCTAGCACTTCTGAGCATTTATATTTAATTCTGAAGTTTTGTGATTTAATAGATTTAATTCTGTTAGTCTTGTGTCAACATAAGGAAAGTGAAAGGATGAGTCACAAGGAGAAGATGGTTGCCACATAACTGAAAGATTAGTATTTGAAGTGTATAAAGAAATCCTTCAGATTACTAAGAAAAAGAAACAAGTAAACAGAAACTTAGGCAAAAAATGTAATCAGACATTCCAGAAAAAGGAAACGTGGTTTAAAAAGAAAAAAGACTACTAGACGGGCTCAGACTTGTTTAGTGCTCAGGGAAAGACAAATCAAGACAACCTTTTCACATCCACCAGACTGGCAAAAATTAAATGTCTCTTCCTGCTGTCAGTTACAACTGTCCTGAATACTTAGTCTTACCTTTGTTGTGTTTTCTCTCCTTTGATCATGAAAGGAGGAACATTTAATCCAGATTAGGGATTTGAAGAGATCACAGAATATTTTTTGGAGTGTATTCCTTATTTTATAATACTAATGATACCCTCCATAAACCACAGAAAAACCTCCTTCTTTCAGGGAAATAACTTACTTTTGTCCCTTAATTGGCACTCTGACAGGTATTTTAAATTCTTTTTCATTCTAGACAATGTAGCTGTTTCATGTGTTTCAATGACATTAATTGGTCTTGCTGCTTGTTTAACTTGGTGCGGTGAGCTTCACAAAGTCCTTAACCATGCCTGATTTCAGCTGCAGCTTTAGAATCAGATTAGTTTTTGACCTTCACTCCTATTTAATTTCATAAAGTTTCTCTTTGGTTTTGCAGGAGCATAAAGATTTGGGAGTGGTGGTGGTAGGATTTTAATGAAGTTAATCTTGTATTTCATAGCCATTATAAGTTGAATATAGAAAGAGAGTAAGTATTATAGCTCTCCAGACAGATCATTGCCGTTTATACTTGACCAAAAGATGCTCCTGATAATTTAGTCCTTAGAGTTTATGTTAGAATATTGTTAGGAACCAGACCTTCAGTTCCTTGCCTAACAATTCAATTCTGTTCTTAAAGCCCTTACCAACACTCTAGCATTGATTCTCCCTGAGGTTGTGGGGGAAATCTTCCTTACCTGTGTTTCTAGATCAGTATTTTACAGCTTGAGAAACTAGTTTCTTAAGGTGACCAGTAAGAATAAAATTTCTTTGTTAAATTTGTTTGGAAATGCTGCTCACTATATCCCTCTTTGCAACCTGCTATAAGATGGAGACAGTGCATGATAGCATATGAAGGTCCATAACAGTCCTGTATTAAAAAGATGGTGGAACCTAAAATATGTTTAATTTTATTTAACTCAGCAGTTCCTAAATTTGGTTGAACATTGGCCACTTTTCCTATGAGATATCTATTTATATTGGAAGGAACAGTCCTCACAAAATGTAACTCTAGAATAAATGCCAGCAATATGTCACTAAGGTATACTGACCTTACAGTTATTTACAGATGGCTAGCTCCTAATGTTTTCATATACTTTTTAAATTTGACAACTACCTTCTCCCTATATTATGTTATAATCCCATATTGACTGCAATACATAGATGATATGTCCATCTATGCCTGTGATTCTTGGTTTTAAGTGAAGGACAGCGGAATATTAGCTTAGTGGCTGCTTTTGTTAGGGATATATATTGGGATACTGATTACTGTCCTAGTAAGATCTAGAAAAGGAATTATTTCACATGAATTGTGAAGGGAGTCTCCCCAAGAGATTGACAGTTTCATGTACTTTTTAAGGAGTGTGTTAGTGTTAGTTGCTCAGTTGTGTCCAACTATTTATGACCCCATGGACTGTGGCCCGCCAGGCTCCTCTGTTCATGGAATTTTCCAGGCAGGAATATTAGAGTAGGTTGCCATTCCCTTCTCCACAGGAGCTTCCCAACCCAGGTCTCCTGCATTGCAGGCAGATTCTTTACCATCTGAGCCACCAGGGAAGATAGTGTAGTCATAACTTTTATGTGTTCTGGGAAACCAAGAAATCTGTGTGACTTGCTTTACTATAGTGGCCTGGAACCAGACCCCCAACAACTCTGAGGTACCTGTATTTATGGAGAGTATGAAAACATGTCTCTAAAGGACAGTGCAACAGGTGGGTCACGTAGAAATCACAAGGAGATGCCAGCTAAGGAAGCACCAAGAAGAAAGGGCCAAACTCAGGGATTGAACCCAGGTCTCCCACATTGTAGGCAGATGCTTTTACTGTCTGACCCACCAGGGAAGTCACTCACCTCTGAAGCCATCATCAAACTTGCTTGTGTTATTTTAAGTGTAGCCCATGAGACATACTGTGCCATTGTTTGGTCGCTAAGTCGTATCGAACTCTTTGTGACCCCATGGACTGTAGCCTGCCAGCCTCTCTGACCAGGGGATGTTCCAGGCAAAAATACTAGAGTGTGTTGCCATATCCTTCTCCAGCAGATCTTCCCAACCCAGGTATCAAAACTACATCTCCTGTATTGGCAGGTAGATTCTTTACCACTGAGCCACCTGGGAAGCCCATACTGTGCCACACTTGTGCTATCCAGGGCACCAGCCACTGGCTACATGTGTCTATTGAGCACTCAAAATATGACTCAATCGTGTTGAGAAAATGCACACTGCATGTCGACAATTTAGTAATACTAAAAAAAAAATCTAAAATATTTTGATGATTTTTATATTTAAATACTGAAATTTTAATGTTTTATGTATTACTTATATTTAATTAAAATTAATTTCATCTTTATTTTAACTACTTAATGTGACTGCTGGATAATTTAAGGTTACTTATGTGACTTGTATTATATTTCTGTTAGACAATGAGACTACAAATACTTTCCCCATGAACTGACAGGTCGTGAAGACTGAACCTTATTATTTAGATTTTTATTACTATAAAGCTTTCTGGCCCAGGGGAGAATTCTGGTTTTGTTTGGAAAACTTTCGACCTAAGATCAAATGAGTCTTCGTTCTCTAAATCTCTTTGAAGTATCCGAAGAAGAGAGACCTTAATGGAATCATTCTTTAGGAACAGAGAGAAAGATGAAAACTGTAGACATTTCTAACTATCATTAATAAATTATTTTACCTGTTTCCATTGACAACTATTCTACCTTTAAAATATGACTAAAATATGTCTTGGTGTCTTCCTCTCTAAAACATCTTCTGAGCATCGAATGTCTTTATCCTCCTTGGATAATCTTCTACTTTATAGATTGGAACAATGTTCTTAGGTTAGGCTTTCTGCTTTCGGTTCTTTTAGTGCTTTGGGGGAAAGAATTTTAGTATTAATTATAAAATTTGTATTTATGATTTTTGCCTTTCTGACAAAAGTCCTATGATTCTTGAGGTTAAATGGCAGACACTAGGAGATTGCACTTGGTGTCTTTTGTCTAACATGCTGGTGTACTGAACCCTTTGCAGTCATAAATATGACTGTAGAATAAAATCTAGGAAAGAATAGTAGTAAGTCATGTTTCAAGAAGGCAGTATGCATGAGCGTCATTTCAAGTACATTATGAAGAACACATCAAGCATCATTGCCTGCATCTGTTATCTTAGAGGAAATTTCATTTTAACTTCATTCATTGGTAGCCATCCTCAGCTTGGTTTCCTTCTTTTAGAATCTCAGTTAAGCAAATATATAGTAATGAATACTATAGGTTGGATAAATGCTTTTTAGTTTAAAAAGACTTATACATATGTCACCTGTTGATCACACATAAGGCACATTCAAGGAAAATGAAGTTACTTACCTTTATCTCTCTCTTTTTTTTTTTTTTCAATTTAAAGATCTGCCTTATCTCTGACCCAGCCTTTTCATAATATAACATAAGAAGATATGAAGCTGCATGGCTCTATGATCTTTTTTCTGAAACTATGCACAAGGGGAGAAGAATAATTTTTCCCACTGGAATGCCCACATGATTCTGTTGTTTTCATATTTTTAGTTTGTTTTTGAAAGTTTTTTATGTTTGTTTTAAAAATTCAAACAAGAACAGCAAGTGTAAAAAAAATTTTTTTTTAAGTTTGAAAACAAAGTAAATAGATTTTGATGCTTCTCAAAATCTCAACTCCCAAAGAAAACAGTCATCTTTATAGATGGATCTCTCTTTGCACGTGCCTGTCTCATGTTTCATTTCATTACCTGTGTGGGCATTGTTACCTGGTCTGTAGACCAGGAAGATTTATATGCCTGTCTTTGGAACCTGATGCTGCCTCTGCAAATCAGCACTAGAGGGCATTGAAGCCTAACAAAGAGTATACGACTTGAGAGCTAGCTGAAGCCTTCATCCAGCTCACTCGATGGCCATTCCTAACGTTTTTTGGAGAAGGAAGTTCCCAAATTATGAGACGAGGGCACAGTTTTTCTTCTTTTGAAAGTATCAGTGTAAAATAGAGACATTATTATCAGGTAGTATTTTCACTGTATAATGGAATAAATAAAAATGTATGAACTTGAACAAGGCATTTATTAACCTCTTTGATCTTCAATTTCCTTATTATAAGTGAAAAAGGATTAGAGTATTTGGTTTCATTTAACATTTATCAGTAGTCTGTTACTTGCTTGTTGTTGCAGTATGGCTTTTATGTAAATCATCTTGTTTAATCTTCACAAAAAGCTTTGGAGCTGTCATTCCTGAAAAAGAAAAAAATAGTTCATCTAATTAACAGGCATATCACTGATAGTGGCAGAATTGGAATTCTTTCTTTCACAAACCATGGTATTTTTTCCTGCTACGTGTGTCATAGTGTTTCTTACTACATAAATTTCTTTAAAGGAGTCTTTTTGATTTTAAAAAGTATATTGTATGAGCAAATGTTTTCCTGTTATTTGACTGCACATTTGCATCCTGTTGGCTATTTGAACTTTTTCTATCAACCTGAAAATCTGTTTGCATCGAAAAAAACAAAATACATAGATTGAGACTAAAGAGAACAGCCAGTTTTGTTCAGTACTCTGCCTTCCCAAAGTACAGATTTTTACAATCCTTTTAGAGAAAATTTTAATGGTGAAAGTCAGCATTTAATCAACTAGACACATATAATGAAAGATGCCTGTTTGTGCAATAACAGCAAAAATGGGGAAATAACTCATTAGAAAGTTTTTATGAAAATGAATCATTATAATCTAAACTTTCTAATATAGTTGTTCTTCATTATCTTTGGAAGATCGGCTCCAGGATCCCCCTTCAGATTCCAATATCTGCAGGGTCCCTGATGTAAAATGGCATAGTACAGTCGGCCCTCAGGTGCTGTACTACTGTACATATTACTGTACTACTGTAGTACTAACATATTTTCTGGTATCACATAGTGGCTGTTGAATAATGCAGTGGCATTGGTTATAGTGGATGAGTCTGTGATTTTAAGTATGCTGTATAGTCTGCTGCTACTGCTGCTGCTAAGTCGCTTCAGTCGTGTGCAACCCTGTGCGACCCCACAGATGGCAGCCCACCAGGCTCCCCCATCCCTGGGATTCTCCAGGCAAGAACACTGGAATGGGTTGCCATTTCTTTCTCCGATGCATGAAAGTGAAAGTGAAGTCGCTCAGTTGTGTCCAACTCTTAGTGACCCCATGGACAGCAGCCCACCAGGCTCCTTTGTCCATGGGGTTTTCCAGGCAAAAGTACTAGAGTGGGGTGCCATTGCCTTCTCTCTGTAGTCTGCTCTTAGAATTTAAATTATAATCAACATCAGAAGGTTTTTAGGTGTCAAACTATTCTCTTGGCTATTCTTTTGGCTTTAGGACTTAGTTGAACTTGATATTCTTTTGAAAAGGATCTACAAAGTACTTCCACTTCCTAAACTTTGTTTTGAAATTTTTCAGTTGTATACAGAAAGAGAGAAAATACAGTGAACTCTGTTGTCTTTATTCAGTCTCAACAGCTAGTCTCATAGCTAATCTTATTTTTATGTAACCCCCATCTTTAACTATTGATTATTTTGAAGGAAATCTCAGGCATCATATGATTTAATCTTTAAATAAGTAGAGGTATATAATTAACTCAAAAATAATAATTCCTTAATATTAGCAAGCATACAGTCAGTGCTCAAATTTCCACATCGCATTTTTTTATTCTTTACAATTTGTTTGAATCAGCACCCATACTCTGCTCTTGGTTGAAATCTCTTAATCTATAGATATTATTTTAATTTTTTTCTAGTAGTTTTTTATTTGTTGAAGAAACTGGATCATTTGTCTTCTGGATTTTCCCACGGTCTAGGTTTTGCTGGTTACACTCCTATGGTGCTTTCCCTCTTTTTCCTATATGTTGGTGGTTAGATGTGTATATGGTTCAATGTGTAGACATGGTTCAGTATTTCGGCAAGAATTCTCATGGGACATACTTCTTCTGTACTGAGCTAGATACCATAATGTTGCTCTAGGGAGCTATTTTTCTATTGAAGTCATTCTAGGTCTCATTTTTATTTTGTTTTCTCTTGTTCTCCCTAACCCTCATTTGACCTTCAGGTTAGGAATGGTTGGGAGGAGACTACTCATTCACCTATTGATTGTTAATGGATTATTTATTTAAGGATATAGAAGCCACATGACTTCCTGAATAGTAGTAAATACAGGTTACTTTTTAATAACTTTTCCAATCTGTAGACTTCCTGTGGTACCTATAGCCACCTTTCCTGCAGGAAAAATTCAGCTCGAGTTACATTAAATTCTTGGTATATCTTTGCCCTTTATACTTAGGCTTTGATGAACATTTTGTAAAGACTTAACATAATCAAGTGATACTTATAAAACATCATGATTTTCTGGATTTTTGAACCAATGTAGCACTAGCAAGGCCATATTCTCATCCTGGGAAAGAGAGAGCAGAGTCAGTATCAGTTACATATGAGTAATATCTTTGCCTCTGACTTTCCAGTTCTGGAAAGTTCATCTTCCTGCAGACCACTCCTGAATCTGTTTTTCTGGTGAGTTTTCTTTTGCATTTATTCATTTGTTTTTGGCTATGCTGAGTCTTCGCTGCTGCACAGATTTTCTCTAGTTGCTGAGAGCCGGTGGAGGGGCCGGAGGGGCCGCACCATGCTGTGGTGCAAGGGCCTCTCATCGGGCAGGTTTCTGTAGTTATGGCAATTAGGCTTAGTTGCCCTGTGGCATGTGGGATCTTCCCGGACTAGGGATCAAACCTGTGTCTGCTGCATTGCAAGGCGGGTTCTTAACCACCTGACCACCGGGAAAATCCCCCGAATCTGTTTTAATACCCTTTGACTTGTATGGTTCTGATATTTAGTTTTCACGAATGACCATCATCTGAATGCTTACCCCCACACTCTCATCCCCATGTTGCCTTCTTTTCTCTCCTTTCTCTTCCTTTTTTTCCTCCTTGTATTGATCACATATTTATAACCACCTATAATATACACCAGGAAAAGTGCTTTCAAGAAACAGATTAATAAGACATAGGCCTTGTCTTCAAGTGAAAAGGTGTACTGCTGACCTCTAGTTCTCTGTATGAGAAAAAAAACAAAACACAATGTGTATCACATGCAGAATCCAGGGAAATTTAGCCCCCTAAATTTAAAAAGCAAACACTTAAAAAAAAAATCTCTGTGGCCTCATGATAAAGAAGACTTAAGGCACCAAAAGCACTTCTCATGAAGAAAAATATTAATAAATTTGACTGTATTAAAGTAAAAGCTTTCTGCAAAACCATGAATGCCATAAAAAGATAAACGAGCAGCAAATGGGGAGACCCCATGGACTGTAGCCTACCAGGCTCCTCCCTCCATGGGATTTTCCAGGCAGTAGTACTGGAGTGGGTTGCCATTTCCTTTTCCAGGGGATCTTCCTGACCCAGGGATTGAACCTGGGTCTCCTGCTTTGCAGACAGACGCTTTACCCTCTGAGCCATCAGGGAAGCCATCAAATGGGGAGAAGATACATGTTTCAAATAACTGGCAAAGGATTAGTATCCAAAGGATAAGAGGACACTTAGTAAATAGAAATATATGTTAATATTGTCATAATATTGGCAAGCAACCAAATATAAAAATATGTAAAGGATATGAGAGGCAGTTGACAGTAGAAAGATTAATGATCAATAAACATAAATATGTTCAGCCTTACTAATAGGGGAATGTGTATTAAACAACAAAATATTTCACACACATGAGATTGGCAAAAGTCTATCATTACCACATTTTGGAGAGGATAGAAATCATTTTCATACACAGCTGATAGAGTGTACTTTGAAGGGCAATTTAGCAATAATTGGAAAGTTGAAGATCAGCCATTCCAGAATTCCCTTGCAAGGTTTATCTCTGTTTGTTTGTGTGTGTGTGTCTATCTGAGGAAAAGTCTTGGCAGTGTGTATAGTAAGATCTATGTGCCAAGTGTTTGTTGCAATATTATGTGTTACAAAAATAGAGCTGGAAATACCATAGAAGTCTTTCAGTGAAAAAAGGTATAAATAAATTCTAATATGTTCAAATAATGGGCATTCCGTGGAGATACTACAGATTCGATTCCAGACCACTGCAATAAAGCAAATATCAGAATAAAGTTAGTTGCACAAAGTTTTTGGTTTGCTAGTGCATATAAAAGTTACATTTAAAATATGCTGTAGTTCATTGTGTTCAATAGCATTATGTCTAAAAATGTATATACCTTAACTTAAAAATACTATATTGCTAAAAAATGCTAACCATCACCTAAGCCTTCAGCGAGTCTTGATCATTTTGCTGGTGGAGGATCTTGCCTTGATGCTGATGGCTGCCAGCTGGGAAGGGAGTGGTTGCTGAAGGTTGAGGTGGCTGTGGCAGTTTCTTAAAATTAAAGTGAAGTTAGCCACATTGATTGAATCTTTTTTTCAAGGCCAATTTCTCTGTAGTGTGTAATGCTGTCTGATAGCATATTGCCTATAGTAGAACTTTAAAAATTGAAGTCAGTTTTCCCAGACACTGCCACTGCTTTATCAACTGTTTATGTAATGTTCTGAATCCTTTGTTATTTCAACAAATCTTCACAACTTCTTTATCAGAAATAGATTCTGTCTCAAGAAGCAACTTTCTTTCTCATCTGTAAGAAGCTACTACTCATCCATTCAAGTTTTCTTGTGAGATTTCAGCAATTCAGTCACATCTTCAGGCACCACTTCTAATGCTGGTTCTCTTGCTGTTTCTACCACATCTGCAGTTGCATCCTCCAGTGAAGTTTTGAACCCCTCAGAGTCATCCGTGAAGGTTGGAATCAGCTTCTTCCAGCTTGAATCATGAATGGGATCTAGAATAGTGAATCTTTCCCAGAAGGTTTTCAATTTAGTTTGCCCAGATCTATAAGAGGAATCACTGACTGTGGCAGCTATAGCCTTACAAAATGTATCTCTTAAAGAATAAGATATGAAAGTAAAAATGACTCCTGATTTATGGGCTGCAAAATGGTTGTTGTGGTAGCAGGCATGAAAGGAACATGAATTGTATCACATTTCCATCAGAGCTCTTGGGTGACCAGAGCAGATGATGACCAGAACATTGTCAATAAGCAGTAATATTTTGAAATCTACTTTTTTTTTTTGAGCAGTAGCTCTGAATAGTGGGCACAGGATGTTCAATAGACCATGTATAATAGATGTGCTTCCATCCAAGCTTTGTTGTTCGTTTATAGAGCACAGGCAGAGTAGATTTAAGGCCCTAGGATTTTCATAGTGGTAAATGAGCATTGACTTCAGCTTAAAGTCACCCGCTGCATTGGCTCCTAACAAGAGAGTCAGCCTGTCCTTTGAAGCTTTGAAGCCAAGCATTGACTTCTCCTCTCTAGCTATGAAAGTCCTAAATGGCATCTTCTTCCAGTAAAAGGCTGTTTTGTCTGCCTTGAAAATCTCTTGTTTAGTGCACCCATCTTCATTATTGATTTTAGGTAGATCTTCTGGATAACTTGCTACGGGTTCTACCTCAGCACTTACTGCTTCAGTTTGCACCACATGTTATGAAAGTAGCTTCTCTCCTGAAACTTCGTGAACCAACCTCTGCTAGCTTCAGACTTCTCTTCTGTGGCTTCCTCACCTCTTCCAGCCTTCATATAATTGTAGAGCGTTAGAACCTTTCTCTGGATTAGGCTTTGGCCAAAGGGACTATTGTGACTGGTTTGATCTTCTGTCCAGACCACTCCAGCTTTCTCCATATCAGCATTAAAGCTGTTTTGTTTTCTTGTCATTCATGCATTCACCAAAGTAGCACTTTTAATTTCCTCCCAAAACTTTCCTTTGCATTTGTAACTTGGCTAGCAGGTGTAAGAGGCCAAGCTTTGGGCCCGTCTCAGCTCTCTACATGCCTTCCTCACTTAGCTTAATCATTTCTGTCTTTTGATATTAAGTGAGGGGCATACGATTCTTCCTTTCCCTCAAACACTTACAAGCTATTGTTGGATTATTTACTGGCCTAATTTTAATATCGGTTTGTCTTAGGGAATTGGTACCATTGACTCAATGGACAGGAGTTTGTGAAGGATACGGAAGCCTGGCATACTGCATTCCATGGGGCCGCAAAGAGTCGGACACAACTGAGTGACTGAACAACAACAGAGAGTAGGGAACAACAGAGAGTAGGAGGCTTGAAGAGAGGGAGAGAGACAGGGATTGGCTGGTCAGTGGAGCAGTCAGAACTCACAAAACTTCTATTGATTATGGATATTTCATACCTATGGAATCATATGACGTGGCCTTTTGTGTCTGCCTTCTTTTAGCATAAAGTTTTTAAGATTCACCCATGTTTTAGCACATTTCAGTACTTCAGTTCCTTTTTGTGGCTAAAGAATCCCATCATGTGACTGGAACTCATTTTGTCTATCCATTCATCCATTGATGGACTTTTGGGTTGCTTTACCTTTTGGCTTCTATGAATAGTGCATCTGAATATTTATATACAGGTTTTTGTTGGCATAGCTATTTTCATTTCTTTGGGTATATACCAAGAAGTAGAATTGCTGAATTATATGGTAATTCAGTTTTTAACTTTTTGAGGAAGTGCCAGACTGTTTTCCACAGCACCCCCACCATCTTGTATTCCTGCCAGCAGTTTTTCCACATCTTCACCAGCAGATCCCAGTTATATTTAAGATGACATACTGAGTGAATTAATCAAAATGTCTAGATACTGGGATCAGGGTAGTTTCTGTTTTCTTTTTTATATTTTCTGGCTACACTTTTTAATCTTTATAAAATTAGCTTTTACTCTGGTTATTTTATGTGTGTTTAAAATTTTATTTGTTTTCATTTGAGCAAATTAAGTGTTTCACATTCATTATTGACAAATATAGGGTAAAAATTTGTTTTCAATGATGAACTGTGAGCTGAGTTTAATTTTAACAGAATTATTTTACAAGAGAACAACATAAGAGTTTGATTTGTTCTGGCAAGACTAGAATGCAAAAGCTTCTTATGGTTGATGGATTACACAGTACCTCCGCTACCTCAGATTTTCTGTGGGTGAAGTCTAGTATCTAGAATTAACAGATCTCTATTTCTGCAACACAGCCGTTTTGAATCAAGTATATTGAAACTGTGAGTCACTCTAAATTCAGATTTGGGGACCCTGAATAAATTTAGAAGTAGAAGTGAACTTTTGGATGGAGGTCAAATTGGTGTTGGAAGAGATGAGTGGGAGTCTCTTAGAATGATATCAGCATCAAACAAATTAGAAACAATTTGTTGAAAGTAGGGGAAACAGAGGTTCTGAAATGTTTTTAGCTAGAGCAATGTTCTTTCAGGCATCTTGTTACTTACATTGTATTTTATACTAGTATTTTTGGCCAGTGACTATTTATTATATCATATTTTTCCCGAAGAAAGGAAAATGCTATAGCGTATTTTTGTAAAGTGTTTTGAAATAGACTTAGATTAAGTTGATTTGTTTTTGTTTCTGTTTTTTAAAAACATACTTATGTTTATTGTCTCTTTTGTTTAATCCCACTGGGAAAGAAAGCTTTCCGCAGCTTCACTCTGTAATTTGATTTTGTTGTTGCTGTTGTTTAGTCACTAAGTCAGGTTGTGTCCAACTCTGCTTTGACTCCATGGATTGTAGCTTGCCAGGCTCCTCTGTCCATGGGATTTCCCAGGCAGGCATACTGGAGTGGGTTGCCATTTCCTTCTCCAGGGCATCTTCCCAACCCAGAACCAAACCCATGTTCCTCTACCGGTAGGTGGATTCTTTACCACTGAGCCACCAGGGAAGCCCACATAATTTGATTTAAGGGAAACAAAACATGCTTTCTCAAACCGTGCCTGTCTTCCTGAAGTTGTTATATGCCCTCCTTGCTGGTGTGTTTTCCCCTTTTTCCTACTCCATTGGTCTAGGATTGAGCTCTATAACATAGTGGTGATCTGACTTGATATGCAAAGATTCAACTAAAAGATTTAGAAGATGAATGACTGGCATGTTTCATTAACTTAGTAATTACAATAGCAGGGCAAAATTATGAGCCTGATATTTTGTTTTCATCTAATACCAAAATACCAGGTTGATACTATTTAATTAAAATGTTTACAAAAGCAATGATTTTTAAAAAAATCAGTGACACATCAAGTTTAATGAAACCACAGCTTCATTAAATATAATCAATTATCAGCAATTTAGAAAATATCAAAAACCTTAGAAAAATATTAATGTTAAACTTACATTATCATTTGAATGTAAGTTATTTGTAGATAAAATTAACAAAATAGTTTTATTCAAAAATAAAAATGAAGACCACTTAAACAATGAAGTATTTAAAAGTCAAATATTATCTACCTTTTTTTAAACTTAAGGTTCATGTACGCATCAGTGGTTCATTATTGAGTAGTGACCATATTTTTGTGCATATTTTTTCTGCTGCTGAAAAAGTGTTCTTAAACTTAACAAGTTGAAGTAATGGTGAAAAAATAATTATATCTCCAAATATATCCATAGATAATCTCATTCCTTATTGGATAGCTTTGAGATGTTTTACTTTAAATTTTATATATTTATTTTTTCATTTTTGAAATGCTCATTGTTTTAAATGATCATAGTTTAATGAGTCAGAATAGGTCTTGACTTGCTAAGAAGAACCACAGCCCCCTTAACCACTAACTCATGGCCTCATCAGAGAGGAAAGCCAAGTGAAATAAATACCTCCTCTGTCTTTTGCTGTCTTACCTCCTTCTGGTGACTAATATCAGCCCACTGGAAACCGCAGGGGAAGGAAGCCATACAGATACAATGCATACAGGCCAGCCTCCTTTTGCAGAGGGTAGGAATTGGATCTGGAAGGGCAAACAGGAAGAATGTAGCCGAATAGTTTTAATTTCTAAGACACCACTTTTTAGTGATATGGTATCTTTTTGTGTGTGATATAGCATCCAGTTTTTGTTTTTGCCCTTTGTGGGGATTAAATTTTTTTTTCCTTCTTGTATGATCTTCTTTCTTCCCAGTGAGGATTTCATGCCCCCTTTTTAAAGGGAATGTCCTGTTTTTCATATTAGAGGTCTTCCTCAATTGTATACCCATCTGAGTCAAGAGTGAGGTACAAAAAGTTAATAGGAAGGTCTTTGCAGTGGGGCTTTTGCTTTCTGATTCTATAGGTCCGAAGTGGGCCCTACAAATTTACATTTCTAACTAGTCCCAGGTGATGCTTGTCCAAGAGTCATATTTTAAGAACCATTTTATTAAGGAATGCTCTGGAGAATCACATCTGTGAAAGGAAAGGATAGGAAGGAAACAGAGAGAAAGTTAAGCTGCAATATGAAGAGTTCTGAAGGAGAAATGGCCCATCAGAGATGTCCCAAAGACAAAGAGCTGGGTCTTTATTTCCTGCATGTTGTGCAGCCTCTGAATGTGAGCTGTCCCTAGAAGGAGATATGACCTTAGGGAGTGAAGTTTTCTTCAGCATAGCTATCTCCATTTGTTGTTGTTGTTGTTCAGTAGCTCAGTCCTGTCTGACACTTTGCCAACCCATGGACTGCAGCACACCAGGCTTCCCTGTCCTTCACCATCTCCTGGAGCTTGCTCAAATTCATGTCTATTAGTCAGTGATGTCACCAACCATCTCCTCCTCTGTCATCCCCTTCTCCTCCTGCCTTCAGTCTTTCCCAGCACCAGTCTTTTCTAATGAGTTGACTCTTCACATCAGGTGGCCAAAGTCTTGGAGCTTCAACATCAGTCCTTCCAATGAATATATGTGTCCTTAGTTGCTCAGTCGTGTCCAACTCTTTATTACCCCATGCACTATAGCCTGTCAGGCTCCTCTGTCCATGGGGTTCTCCAGACAAGAATACTGGAGTGGGCTACCATGTCCTCTTCTAAGGGATCTTTCCAACACAGGAATCAAACACAGGTCTCCCACATTGCAGGCAGATTTTTTACTCTGAGCCACCTATCCAGTGAATATTCAGGGTTGATTTTCTTTGGGATTGACTGGTTTGATCTCCTTGTAGTCCAAGGGACTCTCAAGAGTCTTCTCCAACATCACAGTTCAAAAGCATCAATTCTTTGGCACTCAGCCTTCTATAACTCTTACATCCATACGTGACTCCTGGAAAAACATAGCTTTGACTAATGTCTCTGCTTTTTAATATGCTGTCTAGGTTGGTCATAGATTTTCTTCCAAGGAGCAAATGTCTTTTAACTTTGTGGCTGCAGTCACGATCTGCAGTGATTTTGGAAGCCAAAAAAATAGTCTCTCACTGTTTCCATTGTTTCCCCGTCTATTTGCCATGAAGTGATGGGACTGGATGCCATGGTCTTCATTTTTTGATTGTTGAGTTTTAAGCCAACTTTTTCATTCTTGTCTTTCACTTTCATCAAAAGGCTGTTTACTTCCTCTTCACTTTCTGCTATTAGGATGGTGTCATCCCCCTAGCTGAGGTTATTGATATTCCTCCCAGCAATCTTGATTCTGGCTTGTGCTTCCTCCAGCCTGGCATTTTGCATGATGTACTCTGCATATAAGTTAAATAAGCAAGGTGACAATATATAGCCTTGATGTACTCCTTTCCCAATTTGGAACCAGTCTGTTTCCATGTCCAGTTCTAACTGTTGCTTCTTGACCTGCACACAGATTTGTCAGGAGGCAGGTCAGGTAGTCTGGTATTCCAGTCTCTTTAAGAATTTTCCACAGTTTGTTGTGATCCACACAAAGATTTTGACGTAGTCAATGAAGTAGAAGTAGATGTTTTTCTGGAACTCTCTTGCTTTTTCTAAGATCCAACAGATGTTGGCAATTTGATCTCTGGTTCCTCTGCCTTTTCTAAATCCAGCTTCAACATCTGGAAGTTCTCGGTTCACGTATTATTGAAGCCTGGCTTGGAGAATTTTGAGCATTACTTTGCTAGCATGTGAAATGAGTGCAGTTGTGCAGTAGTTTGAACATTCTTGGGGCTTGCCTTTTAGCTCAGTCAGTGAAGGATCTGCCTTTAATGCAGGAGATCCGGGTTGGATCCCTGGGTTGGGAAGATCCCCTGGAGGAGAAAATGGAAACCCACTCCAGTATTCTTGCCTGGAGAATCCCATGGGCAGAGGAGTCTGGCAGGCTACAGTACATGGGGTTGCAAGAGTTGTACACGACTTAGCAACTATACCACCTTGAACATTCTTTGGCATTGCTGTTCTTTGGGATTGGAATGAAAACTGACCTTTTCCAGTNATATGAAGAGTTCTGAAGGAGAAATGGCCCATCAGAGATGTCCCAAAGACAAAGAGCTGGGTCTTTATTTCCTGCATGTTGTGCAGCCTCTGAATGTGAGCTGTCCCTAGAAGGAGATATGACCTTAGGGAGTGAAGTTTTCTTCAGCATAGCTATCTCCATTTGTTGTTGTTGTTGTTCAGTAGCTCAGTCCTGTCTGACACTTTGCCAACCCATGGACTGCAGCACACCAGGCTTCCCTGTCCTTCACCATCTCCTGGAGCTTGCTCAAATTCATGTCTATTAGTCAGTGATGTCACCAACCATCTCCTCCTCTGTCATCCCCTTCTCCTCCTGCCTTCAGTCTTTCCCAGCACCAGTCTTTTCTAATGAGTTGACTCTTCACATCAGGTGGCCAAAGTCTTGGAGCTTCAACATCAGTCCTTCCAATGAATATATGTGTCCTTAGTTGCTCAGTCGTGTCCAACTCTTTATTACCCCATGCACTATAGCCTGTCAGGCTCCTCTGTCCATGGGGTTCTCCAGACAAGAATACTGGAGTGGGCTACCATGTCCTCTTCTAAGGGATCTTTCCAACACAGGAATCAAACACAGGTCTCCCACATTGCAGGCAGATTTTTTACTCTGAGCCACCTATCCAGTGAATATTCAGGGTTGATTTTCTTTGGGATTGACTGGTTTGATCTCCCTTTAGTCCAAGGGACTCTCAAGAGTCTTCTCCAACATCACAGTTCAAAAGCATCAATTCTTTGGCACTCAGCCTTCTATAACTCTTACATCCATACGTGACTCCTGGAAAAACATAGCTTTGACTAATGTCTCTGCTTTTTAATATGCTGTCTAGGTTGGTCATAGATTTTCTTCCAAGGAGCAAATGTCTTTTAACTTTGTGGCTGCAGTCACGATCTGCAGTGATTTTGGAAGCCAAAAAAATAGTCTCTCACTGTTTCCATTGTTTCCCCGTCTATTTGCCATGAAGTGATGGGACTGGATGCCATGGTCTTCATTTTTTGATTGTTGAGTTTTAAGCCAACTTTTTCATTCTTGTCTTTCACTTTCATCAAAAGGCTGTTTACTTCCTCTTCACTTTCTGCTATTAGGATGGTGTCATCCCCCTAGCTGAGGTTATTGATATTCCTCCCAGCAATCTTGATTCTGGCTTGTGCTTCCTCCAGCCTGGCATTTTGCATGATGTACTCTGCATATAAGTTAAATAAGCAAGGTGACAATATATAGCCTTGATGTACTCCTTTCCCAATTTGGAACCAGTCTGTTTCCATGTCCAGTTCTAACTGTTGCTTCTTGACCTGCACACAGATTTGTCAGGAGGCAGGTCAGGTAGTCTGGTATTCCAGTCTCTTTAAGAATTTTCCACAGTTTGTTGTGATCCACACAAAGATTTTGACGTAGTCAATGAAGTAGAAGTAGATGTTTTTCTGGAACTCTCTTGCTTTTTCTAAGATCCAACAGATGTTGGCAATTTGATCTCTGGTTCCTCTGCCTTTTCTAAATCCAGCTTCAACATCTGGAAGTTCTCGGTTCACGTATTATTGAAGCCTGGCTTGGAGAATTTTGAGCATTACTTTGCTAGCATGTGAAATGAGTGCAGTTGTGCAGTAGTTTGAACATTCTTGGGGCTTGCCTTTTAGCTCAGTCAGTGAAGGATCTGCCTTTAATGCAGGAGATCCGGGTTGGATCCCTGGGTTGGGAAGATCCCCTGGAGGAGAAAATGGAAACCCACTCCAGTATTCTTGCCTGGAGAATCCCATGGGCAGAGGAGTCTGGCAGGCTACAGTACATGGGGTTGCAAGAGTTGTACACGACTTAGCAACTATACCACCTTGAACATTCTTTGGCATTGCTGTTCTTTGGGATTGGAATGAAAACTGACCTTTTCCAGTCCTGTGGCCACTGCTGAGTTTTTCAAATTAGCTGGCATAATGAGTGCAGAACAAAGCTAGTGGAGGTGATGAAATTCCAGTCAAGCTATTTCAAATCCTAAAAGATGAAGCTGTTAAAGTACTGCATTTAGTATGCCAGCTGTCCCCATAGGGGGCTGATAACTGAGGGCCTTTCTGTTCAAAAATCCTGGCTTTGCTATTTCGGGATTCCCTGGTGGCTCAGATGTAAAAAATCTGCCTGCAGTGCTGGAGACTCTGGTTAGATCCCTGGGTTGGGAAGATCCCTGGAGAAGGGAATGGCAACCCATTCCAGTGTTCTTGCCTGGAGAGTCCCTTGGACAGAGGAGCCTGGCAGGCTACAGTCCATGGGGTCTGTAAGAGTTGGATGCAGCTGAGTGTCTAACACTCACTTTTTCTGCTGGAAGCACTCCCAGCAGGTGAGGGACAGTGTCCTTTTCTCCTGAAAAGGGAAAATGGGGCCATCTATTACAGAGTCCATACATAACTCTTTTTCCAGTCAGCCTCCCACCCCTGTCCCAAGACAGCCACTTTTTCTAATTTTTCTTACTGCATTGATTAAGTTTGCCTATTCCAGAATGTCATATAAATGGAACTGTACAGAACAAACTTCTAGGTGTTGTCTTGGCTCAGTATAATGTCCTGTAGAATCATCCATGTTCTTCTGTGTATCAGAAGTTGTCGCTACTGTTGTTTCTTGTTACTGAGTAGTATTCCAATCTATGAATATACAGCATTTTTATCCATTCTTATGTTAACTGCCACTTGGATTGTTTTCAGTTTGGGGGCATTCTTACTAAAGATTCTGTGAATATGTTTGTAAGAGTCTGTTTTGTGGACACAGTTTTGTTTCTCTTGGATAAATAGCTAGGGACAGAATTGTTGTGTTATATAATAGGTTTATATTTACTAAAGTTTTTCAAAGTGATTTTACCTTTTTCATTTCCATCAGATATGACAGATGTGATTGCTCAATCCTTGCCAACTTTTGGTGTTTCCAAGTGTTTCTAATTTTAACCATCCCAATGCGTATATAGTATATCCTGATAACTAATGGTGAACATCTTTTCATGTGCTTTTATTAGATGATTTGTCTATCTTTTCTTCGTGAACTATTTCAGTTGTTTGCTCATTTATTAATTGGATTACTTGTCTTGATTTTTGAATTATAGGAACTCAGTATATATTCTGGGCATAGGTTTCATCAGATACATTTTGCAAATATTTTCTTCTGATTGGTGACTTGTTTATTTTCTGACATCTTTATATATTTTCAGGTCATGATCTTCTTCTAGGCATTCTATAATTTAAATTTTTGTGGTTAATTTTATGAGCCAACTCAAACTTTTCTACAGAATGAGATGTGTTCACTTGTTTATAGATATATCCAGTTATTCCATCAGCCTTTGTTGGAAAGGTTTTTCCTTTTATCTTTTGAATTGCTTTGGTGTCCCTGTTGCAAATTGGTTGACTGTATAGAAATCAGCTATCATTCATACCACTTTTTTTTTTTTTAACTGTAATAATGTTACTTTACTCTGGCTGCCTTCACGATTTGCTTTCATCTTGATGTTTTCATCCCTTTGATTGTGATGTGTTCCTATGTGATTTTCTTTCTAATTATTCTGCTTGGAATTTGCTGAGCTTCTTTGAATATGTAAGTTTGCATTTCTCACAAAATTTGGAGAAATTTTGGCCATTATCAGATATTTTTCTATGTCATTATCTTCAGTTATATGTAACTAGACCGCTTGTTATTGTACTGTGAATCTCTGAAGCTCTATTTATTATTTGGAAGATATTTTTCTTTCTCCTTTAGAATCAGTAAAATGTACTGATTATTTACTGGTTTAATGACCTTTTTTCTGCTGTATCTGATCTCCTTTAAAGAAATCCAATGAATTTTGCATTTCAAATACTGTCAGTTTTACTTCTAGAATTTCCATTTGGTTCTTTCAGTTCTACTCTCAGCTGAGATTCCTCCCATGTGTACATTTATTATGGCCATGTTTTCCTGAAATACTTGAATGCATTTATAATACTTGCTTTGAAGTCTTTTCTGTTAATTCTGAAGTCTAGATCATTCAGGGTTTGCTTTCTTTGAGCTGCTGCTTTTTCTTGACTCTGGGTCTCTTTTTCCTTTTTCTTTGTTCTGGTAAATTTTGCTTGTATGATGGGTATCATGAGTGATAGTTGTAGACTTTGAATTCTGTTATTTTTCTCTGATGAGGTTTTGTGTTTGTTTGTTTGTTTGTCCTGATAGACAGTTAACAGGGCTGAATTCAAATGCCCCAACATTATCATTCCTGTGTTAACTAGCAACAGAAGTCTCCTCTCAACTCAGATCTTTACACTTTTCAGCTGTTGCTTTTTGCTGGACTTCTTGGAGACTTCCCCAAATGAAGGCATCTAAATACTTGGGCATGCAGAAATCCTGTGGCACTTTCTAGCCCTAGACTTCGTCCTGTGGCTCCTCAGCTAGCAGGAAGGCACATTTTTGTTTCAGTCTCTCCTGATTGTCACTGTGTCTGTAATAAGCGACCTCAGGCAACAGCCCTGTAAATACAGATCCTGTCTGGAGCAGTTCCTTCTTTTAAGGTTGATGTCCCTCCAGTTACTACCTGCTTTTGGTCATATCTGTTTTATATTTTATCCACAGTATATGGTTGTTAAAGATGGAAAAGCTACTCTAAATTAGCTTGTCATTATTCAAAGCAGAACATTAAAATGTTGAAGCTTTATTTTATTTTAATTGACTCAGTCAAACCATCCATTATTCAGAGAATATTTTAGGAAATTGTAAAACATCCACTAAATGGAATATTGCAGTATATTAAATTTTTGAAGCAAAATTTGAAAACGGAACAAGGATGTCTGCTATCACTGCTACTTTTTACCATTAAATTAGAGATTTTAGTCAAAGTAATTAGATAAGAAGCAGAGGTGGGAGGAAATAGAGATTGGAAAGGAAAAAGAATATTTTCACTATCATAAGTGAAATTATATTCTACAAGAGAATCTATGTACAATTAGAACCAATAAGAGTTCAAGAAGGCTGCTGGATATAAAGTCAGCATAGAATGCCAATAACATAGAATACCAATACCAACATTCACCACATCAGAATGTACATGAAACCAGTTGGAAAACATATTAAGAAAAAAGAGATACAGTTTATAATATAACCATTTATAAGCTACCTAGTACTCATTAACAAAAGATAATAGATTCACTTGAGCGCAGGCGGCTGCGGAGCCGGCTCACTTGAGCNAAAAAAAAAAAAAAAAACATTGTTAACTTTTCATTGACTTTTTCTCACCAGATTTTAGCTCATTTTTCTTTACTGATGTATACCCCTTGCATAGCATTGTACACAAAACATAGAATGTACTCAATAAAAGTGTTAAATAAAAATTAAAAAAAAAAAATAATAGAGAAAATTACATGACATCTTTAAGGACAGGCAAGAATAAATTCAAATTACCAGTCAACTCCCCCATTTCTGTAATACCTATAGTGTCAGTACAGTTGTTGAATATGGAAAAAATAAAAGCTCACCTGGAGTTAGACGTCCAAGAATTATCAGGACCATTCCAAAAATGGTCAACAGTTGTCATGCACATTCAAAGTGTGGTATTGACTCAGGTATAGACAAGTAGATTAGTAATAAAAATGAAAAAAGCTTGAAACAGATTCAAGCATGTATGTAAACATGTATGTAAAGCATGTAGGCATAGTAAAGTGAAAGTCACTCAGTCATGTTGACTCTTTGCCACCCCATGGACTATTTAGTCCATGGAATTTTCCATGCCTTAATACTGGAGCAGGTAGCCTTTCCCATCTCCATGGGATCTTGCCAAACCAGGGATTGAACCGAGGTCTCTTGCATTGCAAGTGAATTCTTTACCAGGTGAGCCACAAGGGAAGGTCAAGAATACTGGAGTGGGTAACCTATCCCTTCTCCAACAGATCTTCCCAACCCAGGAATCCAACCAGGGTCTCCTGCAGTGCAGGCAGATTCTTTATCAACTGATCTCTCAGGGAAGCCCAAGTGAAAATCGCTCAGTCGTGTCTGACTCTTTGCCATCCTATGGACTATACAATCCATGGAATTCTCCAAGCCAAAAGACTGGAGGGGGTACAGTTCCCTTCTTCCGGGGATCTTCCCAAGCCAGGGATTGAACCCCGGCCTCCCACATTGCAGGCAGATTCTTTACCAGCTAAGCCACAAGGGAAGCCCATACTAAAATAGGAAACAATTGGTTTGCCAGATACTATACAGAATAAACTCTGATTAAATTTAAAATCAAAAAAACTAACTTCAAAAATTTTAGAGCAAACTATGGAATGTCTTTAAAACTTTAGCTAGATAGGATTTCTTACAACAAAAAACACAGGTCATAAAGAAAAAAATTGATAAATTTTACTAAATCAAGAATTTAAACTTCAGTNAGATACTATACAGAATAAACTCTGATTAAATTTAAAATCAAAAAAACTAACTTCAAAAATTTTAGAGCAAACTATGGAATGTCTTTAAAACTTTAGCTAGATAGGATTTCTTACAACAAAAAACACAGGTCATAAAGAAAAAAATTGATAAATTTTACTAAATCAAGAATTTAAACTTCAGTAAGTTTTTCCAGTGGTCATGTATGGATGTGAGAGTTGGACTGTGAAGAAGGCTGAGCGCCGAAGAATTGATGCGTTTGAACTGTGGTGTTGGAGAAGATTCTTGAGAGTCCCTTGGACTGCAAGGAGATCCAACCAGTCCATTCTGAAGGAGATTGGCCCTGGGATTTCTTTGGAAGGAATGATGCTAAAGCTGAAACTCCAGTACTTTTGGCCACCTCATGCGAAAAGTTGACTCATTGGAAAAGACTCTGATGCTGGGAGGGATTGGGGGCAGGAGGAGAAGGGGACGACCGAGGATAAGATGGCTGGATGGCATCCCTGACTCAATGGACATGAGTCTGAGTGACCTCTGGGAGTTGGTGATGGACAGGGAGGCCTGGCATGCTGTGATTCATGAGGTCACATAGTCGGACATGACTGAGTGACTAAACTAACTAACTAACTAAGTTACTAAAATGTATCACTAGCAAACTTAAGGTGAGAAGACTAGTATCCAGAATATATAAAGAACTATTCCAATTTAATAAGAAATCATCAACTCTAATTAAAAATGGGCAAAAACAAGAACCAGCAGCTTATGGAGGAGAACCCATACAGTCAAGAAGCAGGTGAAAAAGTATAAAACATTGTTAGTAATTGGGATGCTGACAATTTAAAATTTTCCATACCCATTAGAGTGGCAAGTTTTTAATGTATATATTATATGTATCATGTATAACTGTCATATGCATGTACGTTTTTTGCACAAGTTAATAGGAAAATTAACTCAAACTTCCACACAGTTGCACTCATCTCACACGCTAGGAAAATAATGCTCAAAATTCTCTAAGCCAGACTTCAGTGATATGTGAACTGTGAACTTCCAGATGTTCAGTCTGGTTTTAGAAAAGGCAGAGGACAGAGATCAAATTGCCAACATCTGCTGCATCATGGAAAAAGTAAGACAGTCCCAGAAAAACATCTATTTCTGCTTTATTGACTATGCCAAAGCCTTTGATTGTATGGATCACAATAAACTGTGGAAAATTCTGAAAGAGATGGAAATAGCAGAGCACCTGACCTGCCTCCTGAGAAATCTGTATACAGGTCAAGAAGCAACAGTTAGAACTGGAAATGGAACAACAGACTGGTTCCAAATAGGAAAAGGAGTACGTCAAGGCTGTTTATCGTCACCATGCTTATTTAACTTCTGTGCAGAGTACATCATGAGAAACGCTGGGCTTGAGAAAGCACAAGCTGGCATCATGATTGTGGGGAGAAATATCAATAACCTCAGATATGCAGATGACACTACCCTTATGGCAGAAAGTGAAGAACTAAAGAGCCTCTTGATGAAAATGAAAAAGGAGATATGAGAGTAGAAAAAGTTGGTTTAAAGCTCAGCATTCAGAAAACTAAGATCATGGCATTCATTCCCATCACTTCATGCCAGATAGATGGGGAAACAGTGGCAGACTATTTTTCTGGCTCCAAAATCACTGCAGATGGTGACTGCAGCCATGAAATTACAAGATGCTTACTCCTTGGAAGGAGAGTTATGACCAACCTAGACAGCATATTAAAAAGCAGAGATATTACTTTGCCAACAAAGGTCCATCTAGTCAAAGTTACGGTTTTTCCAGTGGTCGTGTATGGATGTGAGAGTTGGACTATAAAGAAAGCTGAGTGCCAAATAATTAAATCTTTTGAACTGTGGTGTTAGAGAAGACTCTTGAGAGTCTCTTGGACTGCAAGGAGATCCAACCTGTCCATCCTAGAGGAAATCAGTCCTGAATATTCATTGGCAGGAGTGATACTGAAGCTGAAGCTCCAATACTTTGGCCACCTGATGCAAAGAGCTGACTGATTTGAAAAGCCTCTGATGATGGGAAAGATTGAAGGTGGGAGTAGAAGGGGTCGACAGAGGATGAGATGGCTGAATGGCATCACCAACTCAATGGACATGAGTTTGAGTAAGCTCCAGGAGTTGGTGATGGTCAGGGTGGCTTGATATTCTGAAGTCCATGGAGTGGCAAAAAGTTGGACAGGATTGAGCAACTGAACTGAACTAGATAGGAAAATAGAGACTATATTCTGCTTATGGAAGTGTGAATGTATACAGGAGCTTTTGGAGAGGAATTCTGTAATACATAATAAAACTGAAAATGCATATTCATGAATCCTAGAAAATTGACTTCCAGATTTATAACTGAGAAGTTTTTGATTGTGTATACCAGGAGACATGTACAAAGACATTTGTTGCAGCAGTGCTTGAAGAAAATCTGAAAAGTACCTAATTGGCTTTCAGTAGAGGAATGGATGTAGTCATTCAGTGAAATACTTTCAGCAGTTAAAATAAATGGACTTCATCTAAAGTGTATCAACATGGAGAGATCTCAAAGACAGGGTTGGGTGAAAAAGACATTTGCAGAATATATACAGTGTAATGGCATTTATATAAACACTTAAAAGCTTCTAGTAGAAGGGGAATGTATTTAGATCTACAGTTTTTAAAAAAAAAAAAAATTTCACTTTCATGTTAATTTGTCTAAAATATGCTTTCCTAAGTGGTCCCAAAGAATTTTCTTTATATGGGGACTAAGTGTACATTTTGTCACTCATTTGTTCAGAGGATTTTATTGAACATCTAACATGTGCCAAATGATAATACGGCAGTGAGCAAAACAGATTGAGCCCATTTTCATGGAGTTTATATTCTAGCCAAGGAAGATATCCAGTAAACAAATAAATTAATAAAAATACAGAATGGTTAGTGTAATAATGAAAGGTAAAGCAGGACAAAAGGAGTAGAGAGTGACGGAAAGTATTTTACATGAAGAAGTAGTCAGGGAAGAAGTGTCTGTGAAAGATAATATCTAGCAAAGTCATGAAGAAAGTGAACAGATAAGTTATATGGAGGAAGGGCCTTAGAGGCTGACTGAGAAAGCCAGTGCAAGGCCCTACTCCTGCCTTGAGAAGCAGCAGGGAGGCCAGCATGCCAGGAGCTAAATGAATGAGGAATAGACTAGTATGGTAGGAGATTAGAAAGATAGCAGAAGACTGGATCCTCCAGGAACATAGGACTAATGTGGTGGATGGTGTCGCTTTGAACACATGGTTGACAGTAGCTCATAGGACTGATGCTGGAGGGTGTAAGGATAGATACAGGAAAACAATTAGAAGGTTATTATAACACTTTTCAAAAGAAATGATGATGGTTTAGACCAAGGTGGTGAGAAACGGTTGTATTTATATATATATTATTTTTTAGCAGCAATTCTTAAACTATAGAAAATCTTCTTCAGTTTAGTCACTCAGTCATGTCCAACTCTTTGCGACCCCATGGACCACAGAATGCCAGGCCTCCCTGTCCATCACCAACTCCGAGAGCTTGCTCAAACTCATGTCCATCTAGTCGGTGATGCCATCCCAGCCATCTCATCCTCTGTCATCCTTTTCTCCTGCCCTCAATCTTTCCCAGCATCAGGGTCCTTTCCAATGAGTCAGTTCTTCACATCAGGTGGCCAAAGTATTGGAGCTTCAGCTTCAACATCACTCCTGCCAATGAATATTCAGGACTGATTTCCTTTAGGATGGACAGGTTGGATCACCTTGCAGTCCAAGGGATTCTCAAGAGCTTTCTCCAACACCACAATTCAAAAGCATCAATTCTTCGGCGCTCAGCTTTCTTCACAGTCCAACTCTCACATACGTACATGACCACTGGAAAAACCATAACTTGACTAGACAGACCTTTGTTGGCAAAGTAATGTGTCTGCTTTTCAATATGCTGTCTAGGTTGGTCATAACTTTCCTTCCAAGGAGCAAGTGTCTTTTAATTTCATGGCTGCAGTCACCATCTGCAGTGAATTTGGAGCCCAAGAAAATAAAGTCTGTCACTGTTTCCATTGCTTCCATGAAGTGATGGGACTGGATGCCATTGTCTTCATTTTTTGAACGTTGTGTTTTAACACAGCTTTTTCACGCTACTCACACTTTACACACTTGACACACTCTCACTCTACATACTTTAATCAAGAGGTTCTTTACTACTTCTTCACTTTCTGCCATAAAGGTGGTGTCATCTGTGTATCTGAGGTTATCGATATTTCTCCTGGTAATCTTGATTCCAGCTTGTGCTTCATCCACCCTGGCATTTCACATGATGTACTCTGCATATAAGTTAAAGAAGCAGGGTGACAATATACAGTCTTGATGTACTCCTTTCCCAGTTTGGAACCAGTCTGTTCCATGTCTGGTTTTAACTGTTGCTTCCTGACCTGCATACAGATTTCTCAGGAAGCTGGTAAGGTAGTCTGGTATTCCCATCTCTTTAAGAATTTCCCAAGTTTGTTATGATCCACAGTCAAAGACTTTGGCGTAATCAATAAGACAGAAGTAGATGTTTTTCTGAAACTCTCTTGCTTTCTCAGTGATCCAGCGGATGTTGGCAATTTGGTCTCTGGTTCCTCTGCCTTTTCTGAATCCAGCTTGAGCATCTGGAATTTTATGGATCACATACTATTGAAGCCTGGCTTGGAGAATTTTGAGCATTGCTTTGGTAGCGTGTGAGATGAGTGCAGTTGTGTGGTAGTTTGAACATTCTTTGGCATTGACTTTCTTTAGGATTGGAATGAAAACTGTTGGTGAGAAATAGTTATATTTTTGATATATTATTTTTTCGCAGCAATTCTTAAACTATAGAAAACCCTCTTATCTCAGAGAAACTGTGGGAGTTAAGTGAGAAAGATAGCACGCTTTAGCTGCTAATGAGTGAGAAGCTATACACACAATCCCAAAATCCCCCCAAATTTTAAACTTCTAAAGATTTTCTATGGAGGAGGGGATTTCAGTTCCTCTTACCAAAAAGTATCATTTATTTTTCTTTTTCTGTTAATGATTCTGAATTTTGCAGTTGAGTTTAATACAGTCACACTTTGGTCTTTAAATAATGAAATTTGAAATTCAAGTACAAGGGTAAAGTTTTGAGGTTACTGATCACATTAACTGAATTTTGATTTAAATACTTAATTTTGCTTACTCCACAGATTAAATGCATAGCTATATATAAAGGCAAATAACCATTTTTTTGCATTTATATGGCTCTAGAACCTTTTATTGAAGATAATATGGTTTGTAACATCTTTTATGATTGTATATAAACTATCTTTGAACTTTTGTATGATTTCATTGCATTTGCCCTTTGATGTGTTAAGATTCAATTATTAAATTATTTTATACTGGCTTCATTTGTTTTATATATTGTTCACTTTTTTCAGTAATTCAGTTAAATTTATATATAGCAGCTTTTGTGTTATTTCTAAGTATAGTCTTTTTCTCCAACTTATTGTCATTTTAGCTAATCTTTTTTACTTTTATGTCTAGGGAGCCCGTGTGTGTGTGTCTGTGTGTGTATGAGAGAGGAGGGAGAAAAAGGGGAAGGGAAGAGAATCTACTTTTTAATTTTTTAATTAAAAAAAAAAACTTTTACAGCTCAACAAGCAGTATGTGGGATTTTATTTCCCCAACCAGGAATCGAACCCACACTCCCCTACAGTGGAAGCAAGGAGTCTTAACCACTGTACTGCCAGGAAAGTCCCCAAGAGAATCTACTTTGTAACAAGTCTTTAGATACGCAGATAATATTACACGATTATGGCTTTTAAATGCTAAACAAATCATTGTCCAAAGTGGCAGGCATACAGGAAAAATCGTAATTCATTGTAAACTCCGTGTTCTATTTCTATATGTACTATATGTACTTATACATCTGCAGTTTTATGTATGACTAGAAATTTAATTATTTGTTTAAAATATGTTATAATGATAGAGCATAACAACAATAAGATTACTATAGCAATGAACTCTAAATATTCTGATTGTGTTTTAGGATTGAATATAGTACGATGAGTAGGAAATAGGTTTTTGTTTTGCTTTGTGAAAAATGCAGTTTTGGCTCCAGTGCCTAATCTTAATAGGAAATTTAACTTATTTTTTTCATGGATATGAAAAAATGGATATGGATAGTGAATTACCATGTCTGTTTGAAACTACTTTGAATATTTAATAAATTTAAATTTATTACTCTTACTAATTTAACTTTCTTTTTCTTTTAGCAAAACTATACAATCTAAGGTGGACTGCATTTTGGTAAGTAAAATAGCTAATCTTAAAGTTTTTTTTGTGATAAGGTGTTTCCCACTACATAAAATATATTATTTTTGAGTAAATACTTATTTTAAATATAACTGAGTTTTAGTGAGTAAAATTTGACATTTAATTGCAACCATAGGGGTGAACTGGCTATATGCTGTCTACTTTCCTATATGTCATCAGTAAAATCATAATCTGAGGTAATTACATGTTTTTGAAACTTACTGGCTTTTACTGAAGATCACTTCAGCATTTAATAAAGTGAATGTTTAGCTTTCTATTATAGTAATTCTTAAAGGATTTGTTAAAGAAAAAATTTAATATGTTTGATAGGTTAGTTTTCTTGTGGTGAGTGATGTGAAAGTCGCTCAGTTGTGTCTCTTTGCGACCCCATGGACTATACAGTCCATGAAATTCTCCAAGCCAGAATACTGGAGTGAGTAGACTTTCCCTTCTCCAGGGGATCTTCCCAACCCAAGGGTCGAACCCAGGTCTCCCACATTGCAAGTGGGTTCTTTACCAGCTCAGTCGCCAGCGAAGCCCAAGAATACTGGAGTGGATAGCCTATCCCTTCTTCAGGGGAATCTTCCCGACCTAAGAATCGAACTGGGGGTCTCCTTCATTGCAGGTGGATTCTTTACCATCTGAGCTACCAGGGAAGCCCTTTTGTTGTGGTAGTGTGTTTTTTATATTTGGGTTGCTAGACTTCAGGAATTAAAGCCACAATAATAGTTTACATTTAGATTGGACTTGTAGACTATAAGAATTTGTTTAAATGAAAGCTTTTTAAAATATTTAATGTATTAGGTTTTGTTGCTATAATATACTTTTCGTGTTTGGACTGCTGGCCTTTGGGAGTTAAAGCCACAAAATAGTTTAAATTTAGATTGTATTTTCAGTTCCGTTGATCGTCTCTTAAACATATAAGGGAAGAAGCATACAGCTACTGAGCCTACGGGAATAGTACTGACTTCTTTCATGGAAAGTTTATTAATGGAATGTTCCCTGAGCTCTGGAATATTCAGTGACTGCACTGTTAGATTCCCCAAAATGTCACTGTTGTTAGTCTTCTTTCTCTCTTGTGACATTAGGACTTTCTTATGCAGGTTTGTGTCTTCATTATAAGCTACCTTTTTTGTTGTTAGGGAGCAGGGGTCTGATGCTGAAATAGTATATGATCTTATTAGCTTATGATACTAGTTTCTAGGTAGATGAGTAAGTAACATTACTTCGTAGGAGAACAGGTATGAAAGGTTCTCCTGTGCTTTTGTAACCTAATGTTTGAGAAGGAGTACTTTGTGGGGATGTTTTCCCCCTTTTTTCCTTTTTTTCAATACTCTAAAGTAGATGATCTTGTTACTTCCCTTTTACAAATGAAGAGACTGATGCTCTTGCATTTACTTAAAAAAAAAATTTATTGGGCCAATGCTAAATATTTGGGAAACAAAAGGACATGTTCCCTTGCCCTCAAGAAATCTAGTCCGTTAAAATAGATTTAATAATTCTCTTAAGACCTAGGAAGGTAGTGACTGGGGATGGAAGGGTAACCTTATCCCCACTCCTGAGAGCATTTCTGTTTCTCTCTACTCTCAAGAGTTCATAGCTACTCTCAGTTGTTTATATCTATCACTCAGTAACTACTGCATAATTACTCTTTGCTAGACCCTGTCTGGGTGTCAAAATACAATGGTAAACAAGACAAGTACAGGTGCTATCTAAGACTCTCGGCTTTTTTTCTTTTAGAATCTGAGATAATATTGGAGGAATATTCAATTTTTGTTTTCATTGAGAAAGTTGAGACAGAAGACTGGTATAATTTATTAAATGTGGCATTTATAAAATACTAAATAAGAACAAAAAGGATTTTTAATCTTTTAAGAATTCAGAAGTGTTTATATTTTAGCATAAATTTTAAAGTTATGTGTATATTTGATGAATAAGATAGTAAGATCTGTATCTTCATAAAGCTTCCATTTTATTGAGTGAAGTAGACATTAAATGAATGGTAAAATAAGCTTTACAACTTCAGATAATAATAAATGGTATTACAAAAATTTTAAAAGGCAAAAGGAGACAACTGATGGTGTATAGGTAATCTTTAGATTGAGTGATTAGGAAAAGTATCTGAGGAAATTACATTTGAAAAGAGACCTGAATAAGAAGAAGCCAGTCTTGTGTAAATATCTGTCTGTGACAAATACTAGGCAGAGGGAACAGAAAGTACAAAAATTCTGAAACAGAAATGAACCTGGAATGTTTGGAGAATACGAAGAATGCAGTGTGCTGGGACTTAACAAAGGGAGGAGAGGATGATAGGAGAAAAGAATAGCTATGGCAAATAGTATATGTTTTATTCTAAGTGCATGGAAGCCAATTAAAAGATTTCAAGTACAAGAATAGTATGCTCTAGTTTTCTTTTCTTCTTCTTCTTTTTTTTTTTTAAATACCCTAGCAGTTGTTGGGAAATAGGCTTTTAGGGGGATAAAAGTAGAAGCAGGAAAATCAGTTAGGCTATTGGAAAAGTCGAAATAAGAATGCAAGGTGGTTGCTCGCTTGGAAGGGGAAGATGGGGAAAAAATACAGTAAATGGGTTCAAGAAATTTTTTGGATATAAAGCCAGTAAGCCTTGCTTGCTGATGTATTGATTATAAAGGGAGAAACAAAGTGAATTAAGGATAATTCCTTTTGGTCTAAAAAATTTCCTTTAGTATTTCTTATAAGGCAGGTTTGCTCACAATGAATTCTCTTGATCTGTATTTGTCTGTGAGTGGCTATTTTACTTTCAGTTTTGAAGAATAATTTTACTGGATATAGAATTCTTGATTCATAGGTTTCTCTTTAAAAAATTCCATCTCTTTGAATATATCATTTCTCTACCTTTGACCTTCATTGTTTCTGATGAAAAGTCAGTCGTTAATCATGTTGTTTTCTGGTACATGGTGAGTTGTTTTTCTCTTCTTGCCATCAAGATTCATTCATATATTCATTCACTCACCCACCTACTCTTGTTTTCAACAGTGAGACTATCTTACATGTAGGTATGGATCACTTTGTGTTTATCCTACTTTGGGGTGGCTAAGTTTGCATCTGTAGATTAATCTGATTTGAGAAGTTCTCAGCTGTTATTTCTTCACATATATATATATATATATATATATATTTATCCCTTGAATTCCCTTCTCCATAGGAAGCTGCTATTACACATAAGTTTAAATGATTGGTTTTATCCCTCAGTCTCTGGGATTTTGTTCCTTTTTTGTCTGATTATCTGTCTTTATGTTCTGTTTTCTCAATTTTTGTTGAGATTCCTTGTTATTTTTTTTCACTGTCATCAACTGTTCCTTTTCATGTTTTAACAGTCAACCTCATCCATGTGGAATAGGTCATGGGAGAAGCACTAGACAGGAGTACANTTCTGAAACAGAAATGAACCTGGAATGTTTGGAGAATACGAAGAATGCAGTGTGCTGGGACTTAACAAAGGGAGGAGAGGATGATAGGAGAAAAGAATAGCTATGGCAAATAGTATATGTTTTATTCTAAGTGCATGGAAGCCAATTAAAAGATTTCAAGTACAAGAATAGTATGCTCTAGTTTTCTTTTCTTCTTCTTCTTTTTTTTTTTTAAATACCCTAGCAGTTGTTGGGAAATAGGCTTTTAGGGGGATAAAAGTAGAAGCAGGAAAATCAGTTAGGCTATTGGAAAAGTCGAAATAAGAATGCAAGGTGGTTGCTCGCTTGGAAGGGGAAGATGGGGAAAAAATACAGTAAATGGGTTCAAGAAATTTTTTGGATATAAAGCCAGTAAGCCTTGCTTGCTGATGTATTGATTATAAAGGGAGAAACAAAGTGAATTAAGGATAATTCCTTTTGGTCTAAAAAATTTCCTTTAGTATTTCTTATAAGGCAGGTTTGCTCACAATGAATTCTCTTGATCTGTATTTGTCTGTGAGTGGCTATTTTACTTTCAGTTTTGAAGAATAATTTTACTGGATATAGAATTCTTGATTCATAGGTTTCTCTTTAAAAAATTCCATCTCTTTGAATATATCATTTCTCTACCTTTGACCTTCATTGTTTCTGATGAAAAGCTAGTCGTTAATCATGTTGTTTTCTGGTACATGGTGAGTTGTTTTTCTCTTCTTGCCATCAAGATTCATTCATATATTCATTCACTCACCCACCTACTCTTGTTTTCAACAGTGAGACTATCTTACATGTAGGTATGGATCACTTTGTGTTTATCCTACTTTGGGGTGGCTAAGTTTGCATCTGTAGATTAATCTGATTTGAGAAGTTCTCAGCTGTTATTTCTTCACATATATATATATATATATATATATATTTATCCCTTGAATTCCCTTCTCCATAGGAAGCTGCTATTACACATAAGTTTAAATGATTGGTTTTATCCCTCAGTCTCTGGGATTTTGTTCCTTTTTTGTCTGATTATCTGTCTTTATGTTCTGTTTTCTCAATTTTTGTTGAGATTCCTTGTTATTTTTTTTCACTGTCATCAACTGTTCCTTTTCATGTTTTAACAGTCAACCTCATCCATGTGGAATAGGTCATGGGAGAAGCACTAGACAGGAGTACAACTGACTCTCGCAGTTAATACCTGAGGTTAAGCAGTTTTTAATGATCAAACACTTCTCAGTATGTTGCTGTTAGTTTCTGAAGCCCTAAAATCATTTTTCCATCATTTTAGAGTTATTTGGGTGGGGGGTGGGGGTCCTGGCCTATTCATTCCATTTGTTCTAGATATCTCAGCTTTCTCACATTGTTTTTATCACGTTTTCTTCTAGAAGTTTTATGGTGTTAGCTTTTTGCATTAGGTCTGTGAGCCAATTTGATTTAAATTTATGTTTGGTATAAGATGAACTTCAGTGTTTATTTTTTTAACCAAATGGATAGATATCCAGTTGTTTCAGTACTGCTTATTAGGAAGTCTGCCATGGGTCTTTGTCTAGTCTCTCTTTTCCCATACGTTGCTATCTCTATGTCATCACCACACTGTCTTGTCTGGGGTAGCTTTGTCAAAAGTCTTGCTATCAGGTAATGTAATGATTTGAATTGGTTTTTGCTTCTATGTACAAATCTCAGAATAACCTTGTCAATTTCTGTCAAAAAAAAAAAGTCTACTGGAATTTGTGTTTCAGTGAGTTTATTGATAGATTTGGGGCCAGTGGCCATCCTAATGACACATTTTCTTAATGTATAAGCATAATGTATCTCCATATTAGTTGATTTCTATATAATTTCTCTCAGCAGTATTTTCTGGTTTTCTGTGTATACGTTTTCTATATATTTTGCTTAAATTATTCCTAAATAAGGGTTTGGATTTTATCACAAATGGCATTAAAAAGTGTTTGTTATATTTTATTGCTGATTTGTATATTGACCTTGTAAGTATGCAGACTTAACTAAGTTCACATATGTTATGTCAAGTTTTTGAATTCTCTATCAAATCAATCATATTATCCATGAATAAAGAAAAGTTTAATCCCACTTCAGTCTAAATGTTCATTTTTCTCACCTTTCGCAACCACAACCTCCAGCTCAATTCTGAATAGAAATGATGAGAATTGGATTTCCTTTCCCTTGTTCTCAGTCTTAGGGGAAAACCATTTCTTCATTCACCTTATAATGTGATATTAGCATTAACTTTTTTATGAATGCTTTTTAAAAGTTATTCCCTTCTGTTCCTTTTTTGTTAAGAGACTTTTTTTTATCACAAATACTTGATTTTATCAAATGATTTTTTGCACTTACGGAAATAATCACATGGCACTTCTCTGTGGTTCTGTTAACTTGATAAATTATAGTGATTGATTTTCCAAAGTCAACCATCTTTGCATTCCCCTGGTAAGCTCCATATGGTGCATATACTTCCATATGTTGTGTTATACTTTTATATACTGCAGCATTGGATTAGCTATTTTTNATCACGTTTTCTTCTAGAAGTTTTATGGTGTTAGCTTTTTGCATTAGGTCTGTGAGCCAATTTGATTTAAATTTATGTTTGGTATAAGATGAACTTCAGTGTTTATTTTTTTAACCAAATGGATAGATATCCAGTTGTTTCAGTACTGCTTATTAGGAAGTCTGCCATGGGTCTTTGTCTAGTCTCTCTTTTCCCATACGTTGCTATCTCTATGTCATCACCACACTGTCTTGTCTGGGGTAGCTTTGTCAAAAGTCTTGCTATCAGGTAATGTAATGATTTGAATTGGTTTTTGCTTCTATGTACAAATCTCAGAATAACCTTGTCAATTTCTGTCAAAAAAAAAAAGTCTACTGGAATTTGTGTTTCAGTGAGTTTATTGATAGATTTGGGGCCAGTGGCCATCCTAATGACACATTTTCTTAATGTATAAGCATAATGTATCTCCATATTAGTTGATTTCTATATAATTTCTCTCAGCAGTATTTTCTGGTTTTCTGTGTATACGTTTTCTATATATTTTGCTTAAATTATTCCTAAATAAGGGTTTGGATTTTATCACAAATGGCATTAAAAAGTGTTTGTTATATTTTATTGCTGATTTGTATATTGACCTTGTAAGTATGCAGACTTAACTAAGTTCACATATGTTATGTCAAGTTTTTGAATTCTCTATCAAATCAATCATATTATCCATGAATAAAGAAAAGTTTAATCCCACTTCAGTCTAAATGTTCATTTTTCTCACCTTTCGCAACCACAACCTCCAGCTCAATTCTGAATAGAAATGATGAGAATTGGATTTCCTTTCCCTTGTTCTCAGTCTTAGGGGAAAACCATTTCTTCATTCACCTTATAATGTGATATTAGCATTAACTTTTTTATGAATGCTTTTTAAAAGTTATTCCCTTCTGTTCCTTTTTTGTTAAGAGACTTTTTTTTATCACAAATACTTGATTTTATCAAATGATTTTTTGCACTTACGGAAATAATCACATGGCACTTCTCTGTGGTTCTGTTAACTTGATAAATTATAGTGATTGATTTTCCAAAGTCAACCATCTTTGCATTCCCCTGGTAAGCTCCATATGGTGCATATACTTCCATATGTTGTGTTATACTTTTATATACTGCAGCATTGGATTAGCTATTTTTTAGGAGATCCAACCAGTCCATTCTGAAGGAGATGGGCCCTGGGATTTCTTTGGAAGGAATGATGCTAAAGCTGAAACTCCAGTACTTTGGCCACCTCATGCGAAGAGTTGACTCATTGGAAAAGACTCTGATGCTGGGAGGGATTGGGGGCAGGGGGAGAAGGGGACGACCAAGGATGAGATGGCTGGATGGCATCACTGACTCGATGGATGTGAGTCTGAGTGAACTCTGGGAGTTGATGATGGACAGGGAGGCCTGGCGTGCTGCGATTCATGGGGTCGCAAAGAGTCGGACACAACTGAGCTACTGAACTGAAGACTATTTGTGTTAATTAGGGCTTTTGATCTGATGGTTTCTTGTAATATCTTTGTTTTTGATATCTGGGTAACATTGGCTTCATGAAATGAGTTTGGAGGTGTTTTTCTTTTATTTTTTGAATGAATTTAAATTAAAGTTAGTATTATTTCTTTTTTATTTTATTTAATTTTCTGGCCACCCTGCACAGCTTATGATATCTTAGCTCCCTGACCAGAAATTGAACCTGGATCCTCACCTAGGCCCTCAGCAGTGAGAGCATGGGGTCCTAACCACTGACTGCCAGGGAATTCTCTCTTATTTTTAAATATTTAAGGTAGAGTTCACTAGTGAAACCATCTGTGGAAAAGGTTTTCGTTATGAAATCAGTTTCTTTATTTATTATAAGGCTAGTAAATTTTTCCCTGATGCAGTTTTGATATTTGTGTGTTTCAGGGAATTTGTTCATGTTTCCTATAGCAGTGAGTTTGTTAGTAAAATATTGTTTAATAATATTCCCTTATCATCCTTTACTATCTATAGGATTTTTAGCAGTTCCCTCTCATTACTGAAAATTAGCAATTGTATCTTCTTTTATCTTAATCAGCTTAGCTAGAAGTTTAATAACTTTATAAATAAAACTAAACTTTTGGTTTCATTTACTTTCTTTTTTGTCAGTTTTCTGTTTTCTTTCTCCTTTAATATACATTTTTTTTTTCTTAAGCTTAACTTGGCTTTAATTGACACTTATTTTTCTAGCCCCTCAGTAAAGAAATTTTAAACTTTTTTTGTCTTTTCATTGTAAACATTTAATGCTATAAATAATCCTCTAAGCACTGGTTTAGCTGCGTTCCATAATTTTTTGTGTGTGTTTTCATTGTCATTCAGTTAAATGAAACTTTTAAAAATTATAGTTTATTCTTGTTATCCATAGTATAGGATGATCAGTTTCCAAGTAGATGAGTGTTTATTGAGTCTTGTTTTTGGTATAGCTTAGTGAATGTTTCATATGCACTTTAAAATAACATATATTCTACTGTTACTGGATAGACTGCTCTTCTGTCTCTGTATGTCAATTATTATCAGTTAGGTCCAGTTGGTTATGGTTTTTCAAGACAAATTTATCCTTACTGATATTCCAGTTTTTCAGTTATTGAGAGGGAAGCTAAAATCTTATATTTGTGATGGTGAATTCTTTTATCTCTGATCCTGTCAGTGTTAGCCTCATGTATTGAAGCTATTAATAGGAGCATAAACACTTAAGATTTTTATATATTCTTCATGAATATATAAAATATATATATAATATATATATATATTCAATAGAATTGATTCTATTATTATTATGTTTTTGTTTTTAATCTCTAGTAACATTTGTTACTTTCAAGTCTGCTTTGTCTGCTATTACCATAGCCCTTCCATCTTTCTTATAATTAGTGCTTGTTTGTGTGGCATATCTTTTTTCATCCTTTTACTTCTAACCAAAGTTATATAAACACTTTGTGGTTAAAGTGTTTTGTTGTTGTTGATGACATCATATGCTTAACCAATCTGACAAGCTTTGTCGTGGAACTGTCTGTAAGGTTGAGTGTATGTATACCATTTTGCTATTTATATTCTTACACTGTAGGTCTACTGTTGATTAATTTGCCCAGATTTAGTTTATTTGAAAAAAGGCCTACATTTACGAAAGGTATTTTTACTGGGTATAGAATTCTAGATATTTTTTCTTTCAGCCTTTTTTGCAGTCTAGATCTATTTTCTTTTTGGTTTGCATAGACTCCATTGAGAAGTTTGTCATCTTTCTTGTTTCCCTGTGTGTAATGTGTTCTACTTTTCTCCTCTGGCTTCTTTCCAGATTATTTGTTAGTGATTTTCAGCAATTTTATAGCCTTATGGCCTTGTTTTTCTTTGTTTTTGACCTGTTTGTGATTAACTGAGCTTCCACAGTCCTGTGGGTTTACAATTTTACATCAGCTTTCAAAAATTTCCAGCCATTCAAATACTTTTCTTTGCCTCCTTCTATCATAGGTCTCAAAGTTTATTTATGTTATGTTCCACAGTAATTCTCACAGGTCACTAAGGTTATATTTAGTCATTTTTTTTCTTTTTGCTTCATTTTGGATAGTATATATTTCATTAATATTATTATCACATTCCTTAATCTTCTTGACATATGTGGTCTCTAATTCTGTTCAATGAATTGCCCATTTTAGACCTTGTATTTTTTAAGTTCTAGAAATTTCACTTGGTTATTTTCTTTTATATCCTCCATTTTTTTTGTTAAATCATTGAGCATGTTCATAAGAACTCTTCTTAGGTCTTTGTTTTCTAATTATCTCTTAAGTCTCTTTACTGAGTTTTTGTTGCAATTATGAGATCATGTTTTTCTGCTTCTTTACATGTCTAGTAATTTTTAGTTTAGTAATCGTTTAGAATGTCTAGATTTTGTTCTCTTTCTTTAAAATGTATTACAGTTTTCTTTGGCTGACAGCTGAAATACTTGCAGATTATCCTTTGGACGTTGTGTTTAAGCTTTGTTGGGGCAAGTCTAGATTAGCTAGACTTTAGAGTTAGTTCAGCTTTTATACCGGAGAAGGCAGTGGCGCCCCACTCTAGTACTCTTGCCTGGAAACTCCCATGGACAGAGGAGCCTGGTAGGCTGCAGTCCATGGGGTCACTAAGAGTCGGACAGGACTGAGCGATTTCATTTTCACTTTTCACTTTCATGCATTGGAGAAGGAAATGGCAACCCACTCCAGTATTCTTGCCTGGAGAATCCCAGGGACGGGGGAGCCTGGTGGGCTGCCGTCTATGGGGTCACACAGAGTCGGCCACAACTGAGGCAACGTAGCAGCAGCAGCAGCAGCTTTTATACTAAGGTGTTACTGCTGTAGTGTCTATACTGAATTTTTTGGGTGTTGACTGAGATCTCTCAATGCTATCTGATTGGAATTTGAACATGCCACAGTCAGTTGCAATTTCTTGATATTTCTCTGCATTCTGTCTGTATTTGCTGGTGGTGACCTCATCTACTTTGATGGTGTCAACTAATGTCAGTATGCTGATGACTCTTAATTATACATCCCCAGTTTATGCCCCAGACCCATATAGCCAGCTACTGTCTACTGATCAGTTTTACTAAGATGTCATAGGCATTTCAAACTCAACTTTTCAAGAACTAGTTCACTGTATCACACCCCAAATTCTGAACCTATTTGTTTTGTTTCCTATTGCAACTGTAACAAATTATCATAAATTTAGTGGCTTAACACAAGTTTATTATCTTGTCATTCTACACATCAGCAGTCTGACAGGGCTCACTAAGATAAAATGAAGGTGTCAGGAGGACTGTATTCCTGTTGGAGGCTGTAGGGGACAATCTTTTTCTTGCTTTTTAGCTTTTAATGGCTCCATCTTCAAAGCCAGCAATGACTCCTCACGTCTTACACTGTGTCCTTCTGACACGTCTCTTCTTTGTAGTCAAATCTCCTTCAATTGCCCTCTTATTAGGACTTTTGTGATTTCATTAGGCCTGCTAGATAATACAGGATGCTCTCCCCATTTCAAGTTCCTTAATGTGATCACATCTGGAAAGTCCCTTTTACCGTGATGTAACAGATTCACAGTTCTAGGGATTTGAGGATTAGGACATGAACATATTGGAGGGCCATTATTCTATCATATTATCTTAGTGAATATACTCACTCAGCCAACCTAAAAACCTGTTAGTCTTTCTTGTTTTCATCCTCTTTCTCACCTACCTCACATCTAGTCAGTTACCACATCCCATCACTTCTGCCTTCAAAACTGCTCCATTTTTATATATCCTGACTGCTTCTACATTAAGGCATACCATTGTGTTTGTTGGAAATAATGGCAGCTATCTTTCTGCTTCTCATCCCTCCTCTTTTATTCCATTCTTCAAAACATCATTACAACATCTTTATGAAATGTGAATCTTTGTATCTTATGCCCTTGATTAAGTCCTTTTACAGGTTCCCCGTTGTTTTATCTTAAGGCATTGAAGATCCTTCCTACTTGGCTTTACTTCTCTTATTCAGTCTCATCTTTCTCTACTCCCTCTGCAGGCTTGTCAGCAAGCTGTAATGAATGCTTGTAAAGTTAGAGAAGAGAATGTGTACCCTCTTAGTCTAGAACAACAATGACCATTAGAACATTCTGCATTGGTAGAAATGTCCAGTATATGTGCCACTACAGACGTGACTATTTATTGAGCTCTTGAAATGTGGCTAGTGTGACTGAGTAGCTGAACTTTTAATTTTATTAATTTGATTTTAAATTAAATAGCCAAAGGTGCTAGTGGCAGCCTTTTTGGATAGTGTAGTTCTAGAACAGTGGTTCTCAACTGGAGGCAGTTTTGCCCCCAGGAAACATTGGACCACATCTGGAGACATTCTGATTTTTACACTCAGAGTGTGCTACCAGTTGAGTGAGTAGAGGACAAGTATGCTATTTAAACATCCTGCAAAAGTAAAAGTGAAATCGCTCAGCTATGTCGGACTCTTTGCTACCCCATGGAGTATAGCCTACTAGGCTCCTCTGTCCATGAGATTTTCCAGGTGAGAGTACTGGAGTGGGTTGCCATTTCCTTCTCCAGGAGATCTTCCCAACCCAGGGATCAAACCCAGGTCTCCTGCATTGCAGGCAGACACTTTACCATCTGAGCCACCAGGGAAGGCACAGGGCACTACTTTATAATAGACTTCTCAGCCTAAAATTGTCAGTAGTGTTAGACGATGAAAAACTCTGGTCTAGACTATCCACTCTCTCTCTCTCTCTTTTCTTTTTTATATGTAGCTATATTTTAAGATTTATCTTAGATACTACCCCCACAGAAAGCCATCTGTGACTTCTCAGGTCTGAGTCTGATATATCTTCTTTCCCCTAATATTCTGTGCTTATCTTCATTTGTTTTATGTAGTCACCTCTATGATAGTCATAATTTAGTATTTTTATTTGTTCTTGGCTTCTTGAGTGTAGGAGCATATTCATTGGAATATGCCCACAGGCACATGAGGATGATCAATAAACATTTGTTAAAATTATGAATGAGTATAACCTAATGACTCAATTATTAAACATTGTGATTTAAAATATCAAGAAGTATTACCAACTTCAGTTGAGACCTTTCAGAGACCATAGACTTGTTAAAATATTTTAATTTCTTTGTTGGAATTACTGAATATTTCACAGTTTGCCCATAAGAACAGAAACTTTTCTCATTCCTTTAGAGAAAGACCTTTTTTTTTTTTTTCTGGCATTCTCCTCTTTCCCCTTGTTCTCCTCAGCTTAGGTATTTCCCTTCCTCACATACTAACCTGCTAAGAGGTAACCACTCCTACTCATCCCCAGAGTACAGATGGGGAACTGAAACTTTATTGCATAGATTCAGGAAAGATTTAAACAAATAAAGTGGAATAAATAGGTCAGAAACTAAGAGTAACTGGCAATATAATAGAATGGCCCAGAGCTGAGATTCTAGAATGACACAGTCCTGAATTTGTATCTTTACCCCTACCTTTATTGCCATTATTATCTGATTTTGGAAAATTTTAACCTATTTTAGTTGTACTTTAAAAGGTGATAATAATAGTTTCTAACCTACTGAGTTGCTGGGAGTATTAAAGGAGATAACAACTCTACTTGTTACTGGCATGCCTCAGAGATACTGAGGATTCAGTTCCAGATAACTACAGTAAAGTGAATATTGCAACAAAATGAGTCACACAAATTATTTGGATTTGCAGTGCATACAAAAGGTATGTTTACAGTATACTGTAATCTATTAAGTGTGCAATAGCATTAGGTCTAAAAAATATTGTACATACCTTAATTAAGAGACTTTATTGCTAAACAACACTAACCATCATCTGAGCCTCTAGCAAGTCTTAGTAGTAACATCAAAGATCATTGATAACAGATCACCATAAGAGATATAATGATAATGGCAGAGAATTTTGAAATACTGTGAGAATTACCAAAATGTGACACAGAGACACAAAGTGAGCAAATAATACTGGAAAAAAACAGTGCCAGTAGATTTGCTCAGTGTAGGGAGGCACAAACCTTCAGTTTGTTAAAAAAAAAAAATGCAGTATCTGTGAAGCATGATAAAAGGAAACTCAACAAAAGGAGATATGCCTGTAGTGTAAATAGAGACACACATGGCAGCTTCAGTTGAAGGTGCTGTACATGTAAATTGTTAATGTGAAATCTAACTGACTTATTAACCACAAATATGTGTTTCTAGAAGGCTAAACATTAGGGATCACATTTTATGTTCATCATCATGGAACTTACCATTTAAGAATGATTGCTTACCATACGGAACCTCTGAGGGGACAGTATTGAATCCCTCACACACAGAGAGAGGAAGATAGAGAAGTTGGGAGTCACCTGGCTACAGCTGTCCAAGAAGCCAGAAGGTGTACATCGCAGAACAGCTGCCGGTATCAGCCGTCCATGCTCCCGCCACCTCCGGGACTTAATAGATGCTGTTTCCTCCGCCAGCTGTGCTCTTCTCATTTTTCTTCTCTTGGATGACTCCTGCTTCATTCGGACTTGGCTCAAATACCTTTTCAGAATGCTTTTTATCTACTAGGAATGCATTCAGCTGCAGATAACAGAAAACCCCAGCTGTTGTTAGCTTAAAGAAATAAGTTTGTGTCACCTTTTGTCCCATCACAGCATTGATGGCTGCTGCACGTCCATACCTTCTATCCACATGCCAAGGCAGGAAGAAGGGAGAAGGGGCAAAAGGGCTTTCTTCTAGGAAAACTGTGTTTATTTTCAGGGCACCTACTTCTGTTCCTACTTCAGGAACTTCCACCTCCAGGGTGATGTCACTTGGGTGCGCCTAGCTACAAAGGAAACTAGGATACAGAGTATTTTGTTTTCTAGCCACTAGACCAGAAGAAAAAGAAGAAGGGCGTTAACAGTATGTCTGAGTCTAGCCTCTCTCCTATGCCTTCTTCTGTTAAGGGTCTTGCTTTCATGCGCCTTATAAAGAGCTTTCTACCCCTGTTACAGCTCTTACTATATAGTGTGCTGATCCCCAGGTTAATTTGTTTCCTTCAACAAAAATAAGCTTTTGGTAGTAAGAACTGTGTCTCATGGTCTTGGTATCCCCAGTGCTTAGTATCTTTTCTAGTACATGGAAGACAGTTAACATTTGCTGAGTGATTATCTGCAAACAATAATTATCAAAAACTATGTGTAATATGCACATAATATCACCTAAACAGAGTTTCTCTCTACATATTATTATTATTAGCATTTATTGAGTATTGATTATCATGTGACAGACAAGTACTTTACATATTTTATTATTCAGTCCTCATAATTTGCCTATGAGATTAATCTGTTATCATCCTCATTTTACAAATGAAGAAACAGGTTCAGACAGGTTAGGTAACTTACTCAGGGTCATAAAACTTGCTAATTGGTAGAATTAGGCTTTTAATCCAGGCAGTCTGACTCCAGAGCCAAGACTTTTAAAAAACAGTGATAAACGTAACATTTTTTAAAGTGTCTAAAATATGAGGTTATTTATATGAATTTTTTAAAATTCTGCTTCTTCTTCCTGTAATTAAGAACTGTTTCTGAAAGTAATTATCCACTTTGAAAATAAATCTGAAGAAGAAAAAAATGAAAAGCTAGCCTCATCATCTTACTGAATTTTAGTAATCAGTAATTCTAAATTTAGTCTCTTTTTTGCAAGCAGGTTGCTTGAATGCCATTTTAAAAACATAATATGCTCACTAAAAATAGCTAAAATGATTTTAACTTTAAATTTATTACAATTGTGACGACTATGGCTTTATGAAATATACTAAAAGTAAATAATAGGAGATTGTATCTACACTATTTTTAAAGCCTAATATTTGCATGCTTATCAATAAAGACAAATGAAAATATTTTAGAAGCATATGAATACAATTTTTATTAATATTTTAATGCTTTTGTAATAAAAATTGATTTTTACTTAATTTTAATAGTAATTAGTGTCATAAACTAAATTTTTCATCAGTTGTAACAACTTTAGATCGATAATGCCATTATACATTTATAAAGCCTATCCAGTTATATTTTTCATAACCAGTTTAATAGTCAAGGCAAAACCTTACATTGATACATCCAATCCCATAAGATTAGCAGAGTTGAAAGCTGGTGGCTCAGAGGGTAAAGCGTCTGCCTACAGTGTAGGAGACCTGGGTTCAATCCCTGGGTTGGGAAATCCTCAGGAGAAGGAAATGGCAACCCACTCCAGTACTCTTGCCTGGAAAATCCCATGGACAGAGGAGACTGGTAAGCTACAGTCCTTGGGGTCGCAAAGAGTCGGACACAACTTAGCGACTTCACCTCACCTCATTCCATGTTACCTAATCCCCTTATTTTAGTTGAAATAAATTGGACTACTTGAAAGCTATATCAAGACCAATATTTGAGAGAAATAATCCTGAATGTTTGATGGAACAAAAGCCTGCATCGACAGGCAGATTCTTTACCACTAGCGCCACCTGGGAAGCCCACAAGAAGGATAGGCACCCCTGAGTCCCACATTGCTCAAGAGTCAACTGTATTTTAAATCCATTTAAGTCCATATTTTAAATCTGTCAGGAAGAGTGTTCAGACTTACTTCTAGGGCTCTCTACTGACCAGTATTCGAAGAGAGGAATTATGTATTGCCATTTACTTTTAGGTTTAAAAAATGCAGTACTGGGGAGTTAACATAGCCTAATAAAGCATCTGCTTTACAGAGCTTTCTGTGCTCTGCACCAGGAAGGCCAAGTAAACTCCCTGGGCAGAAATTGAACATGTCTAATGAGTTCCTTCCACAGATGAGTCTAAAGGCTTCCTGACCTAAGTCCATTCTGCTGGGGGAAGGCTTACTTACGAGAGTTGAATCAAGGAGGACTTTCTAGGATTACCATTAGGAGAGAGAAGTTGGATGGACTGCCTGTTCCTTCTGGAGAGCCAGGGAAACTTGAAATTTGGTGACAGATGCCATCGTTCAGATTATTCAGTAGTGAGGCAAGTTCCCTACAAGGGAGCACTCTCAGGAGGATCCTTTTGCAAGGAAATACAGAAGAAAACTTGAAAGGGTCAGATTGTGTCAGACACAGACACACAATCTGTGTCTTAGGTTCTGAATGCTGCTTCAGGATTCTACTCTCTGCCTCCAACCCATGCTGGACTGGTGTTTGTCTTCCCTGGGGAAATGAACAAAAATTAACCGTCTAATCTGTTCTTGCCAACATCCGCTGGATCATGGAAAAAGGAAAAGAGTTCCAGAAAAACATCTATTTCTGCTTTATTGACTATGCCAAAGCCTTTGAATGTGTGGATCACAATAAACTGTGGAAAATTCTGAAAGAGACGGGAATACCAGACCACCTGACCTGCCTCTTAAGAAATCTGTATGCAGGCCAGGAAGCAACAGTTAGAACTGGACATGGAACAACAGACTGGTTCCAAATAGGAAAAGGAGTACGTCAAGGCTGTATATTGTCACCCTGCTTATTTAACTTATATGCACAGTACATCATGAGAAACGCTGGACTGGCAGAAACACAAGCTGGAATCAAGATTGCCGGGAGAAATATCAATAACCTCAGATATGCAGATGACACCACCCTTATGGCAGAAAGTGAAGAGGAACTCAAAAGCCTCTTGATAAAAGTGAAAGAGGAGAGTGAAAACGTTGGCTTAAAGCTCAACATTCAGAAAANACAGTACATCATGAGAAACGCTGGACTGGCAGAAACACAAGCTGGAATCAAGATTGCCGGGAGAAATATCAATAACCTCAGATATGCAGATGACACCACCCTTATGGCAGAAAGTGAAGAGGAACTCAAAAGCCTCTTGATAAAAGTGAAAGAGGAGAGTGAAAACGTTGGCTTAAAGCTCAACATTCAGAAAACGAAGATCATGGCATCTGGTCCCATCACTTTATGGGAAATAGATGGGGAAACAGTGGAAACAGTGGCAGACTTTATTTTTCTGGGCTCCAAAATCACTGCAGATGGTGATTGCAGCCATGAAATTAAAAGACACTTACTCCTTGGAAGAAAAGTTATGACCAACCTAGATAGTATATTCAAAAGCAGAGACACTACTTTGCCGAATAAGGTCCATCTAGTCAAGGCTATGGTTTTCCCTGTGGTCATGTATGGAGGTGAGAGTTGGACTGTGAAGAAGGCTGAGCACCAAAGAATGGATGCTTTTGAACTGTGGTGTTGGAGAAGCCTCTTGAGAGTCCCTTGGACTGCAAGGAGATCCAACCAGTCCATTCTGAAGGAGATCAGCCCTGGGATTTCTTTGGAAGGAATGATGCTGAAGCTGAAACTCCGGTACTTTGGCCACCTCATGCGAAGAGTTGACTCATTGGAAAAGACTCTGATGCTGGGAGGGATTGGGGGCAGGAGGAGAAGGGGACGACCGAGGATGAGATGGCTGGATGGCATCCCTGACTCAATGGACGTGAGTCTGAGTGAACTCCGGGAGTTGGTGATGGACAGGGAGGCCTGGCGTGCTGCGATTCATGGGGTCGCAAAGAGTCGGACACGACTGAGCGACTGAACTGAAGCTGTGTTCTATTAAGAAACTTTCCTCTGTAATGGACACCAAAGTTTACTATTAGATAAATCCTAAAAACCAGCTTTCTGAGCACGCATGAGTTGTGCATTATAAACTTAGAACACTGAATCCTCATTTTTACATGCCATGCATTTAACTCCTAATTATAAATTTTTTTCTTACCTGTAGTCTAATCATTTCCATTCCCCAGCTGGCATTTGAGACTGTGACTTCTGTGTTAGATTCTTTGAGGGCAAGATTTTTCCAAGAGCCATTCTTTATAGTGTTGTGGGAGCCATAACAAGATGTATAGGGACAAATAGTGAGAAGCCAGAGTCCATTTTTGTCTGTTAATAATATGGAGTTTTTACTATCAGTTCTTGCCCTGCCTGACCATTAAAACAGTCACTCACTGGAAAACAAAAGTAGGCTAGAACAAAGAAAATTGGTAACTCTTTTAAGAGTCTTTGTGAAACAGTTTATGTTCATACTTTACAGTGAAACCTTCCTTGACCACTCTGGGTTAAGTTGTACTCTCACCAATCCTTTTTCCTTATAGTATTTATCGTTATCATGCAGCAGATGTTTTACTTCTAAATTTTATTGTCCTGAAATGTAAGGTCATGCATGCCTAAAGCATAGTTGGCATAAAACCCAGTACTCAATGCATGAATGAAAATAATCTCATTTAACTTTTTTAAACTTTTCAAATCTTTCCAATAGTTAATGTTTTAAGTTAAAAGTCAATTCTTTCATGTGCCTACTGCTGAAGTGGTTAGATGAGCACTGAAAGATACGTGAAGCAGTGTGTAGAATATCTGCTTCCTGAGAACCAGGATAATAATGTGAAAGTGAAGTTGCTCAGTCGTGTCTGACTCTTCACGACCCCCTGGACTGTTGCCTCCCAGGCTCCTCCATCCATGGGATTTTCCAGGCAAGAATACTGGAGTGGGTGGCCATTTCCTTCTCCAGTGGATCTTCCCAACCCAGGGATTGAACCCAGGTCTCCAGCTTTGTAGGCAGACGCTTTACCGTCTGAGCCACCAGGGAAGCCATAATATAATAATGTTAAGGGTGAGCCTTTCAAAGATAGATGACACACTCCCAGAAATAAATTTGAATAACTCGCTCAACTCTTCTGCCCTGTAGAAACACATGTTATTAATATATGTTACAAATATGTGGTGTATATAGTTTGAAAAGACTGATTTTCTCCCTTTCCTCCTTTATAGAAGAAAGCATGTCTTTTCACCTCAAATCCTTACTATAATGAATACTAAATGATAGGACCAAGGTCAACTTCCTGACCCAATCTTCATTGACACCAAAAATTTTGTTTTGAGTACCTAATTAACATATATCAGACTTGGGCTTCCCTGGTGGTTCAGTGGTAAAGAATCCTCCTGCCAATGCAGATGACATGGGTTCGATCCCTCATCTGGGAAGATCCCACATGCCACAGATCAACTAAGTCTGGGGGCCACAGCTATTGAACCTGTGCTCTAGAGCCTGGGGGCCACTACTGACACTGTGTGCCGCAATAACTGATCCTCGAGCCCTAGAGCCTGTGCTCGGCAACAAGAGAAGCCACTGCAGTGAGAAGCCCTCTCACCGCAGCTAGAGTAGCCCCTACTAGCCACAACTAGAGAAAAGTCCACACAGCAACAAAGACCTAGCACAGCCAAAGATAAGTGTGTATATATATCATTCTGACTTGAAAAGGGCTGCTTGTTAGAAGATAGAGTTAATCTTGTGATGTGGCACTGAGGTTACTGTTACTAAAGACCTAGCTCAGAATCTGACTTTTTCCTTTCAGTCACTTGGTGAAGAGGAAATGAATAACTTTCAAGAGAGCATTTTTGTGTAGATTTTACATGTCTAAGGAGGGTTTGGGATGTGGTGCTTGTTGACAAGGGGGCTGGATTTAAATAGTTGGGTTTGCTTTGTTTTTTGAGTATCACAAAGAGAAATCATCTGTATAAGGCCATGCCATCCATTCAGATAAATTTGAACCGTTTATTCTTATTTTCATCAATTATATGAGTGAGTTATTTTATCCCTTAGTATGGGAGGACAATATAATTATAATTATTTTTTTTTGTTTTTTCTTCCTGTTAGGAACTCAAGTGGACTAAATTGCCACTAAAGGCACAAATCATGAGTCTGGTTACTTTTCTATTTCATAATTGTAAAGATTGCCCTTACCGTTGTCAGCTAGCTTTTGAATTCATTTTATTGTCACAAAAAGGAATAGGAAAGAATAAGATGGCAATCTGTCACCCATTTACCTGAAATAAGTTCAAATTTTTATTAGTGTCTTTATATTTAAGGAATGAGATAATTACACAGAAATGTGTTTTGATATAAAACAAGTGAATTCTTATAGTTTTCTAGTCTCTATTTTTGCATCTTAAGTTATTTCAAACCCTTAGAAAAGCAAACTAAGGAAAAGAAGGAAAGGTTACTAGGAGCAGCGACAGGAATTCGAGGACTAAGTTTTCCTCTTCATGGCCTGCACCTTTGCTGAGGCTGTAGCTTTGTAACCTTGAAGAATCAATTAGAACAAATCCAGTTTTTTTGAAACATAGTTGCTGGGTTCCCAGGGACTATCTTTTATCTCCGTGCTATAAAATCAAAAACAAAAAACTTAAAACACAGTGACTGGAAGGATCTAAACCTTATCCTTCCTGCTACAGCGGATCCCCACCACTAGTGGAACCCGAGGATCTTTTCCAGCAGTTTAGAGAACATCGATAATAAACTTTGCCTCGCCTAAATGAGCCAGAGAAATGTGACATGATCATTCTGTGATGCTCCCTTTTTGCAGAATTTAACTGTGGGCAGAAGTAGTCTCCCTTGAGATGGTTCTCATTTGAGTCCTTTTTCAGAGGTACTCAAATCTGTAGGTTTCTGTATTTTCTATCTATTTGAACCGTAGCAGTATGCCCTTCTCTCGGCATTTCAGTTGATTTTTAGTTGCCTAGACGTTTATGTAGCCATGATACATCCTACCATGTTATTATTTCAGTTTCAGGGATTTAGCCTCCCTTTTTTACTAAGCCCTAAAACATATCACAGAGTATATTTTTAGAGCACATTTATAAAAAATGACCACATGGTTCTCATGGCAAGTTAGGAAACTGAAAATTGCTGAAAATTAAGAATTCTAAGCAAAACACATTGAAAAATAGAATCCTTATACCTTGACCTTTTTCTCTATCTTCCTTATTCAATCCTGTGGAAGAACAGCTTTCACAACTGCTGGGGCCTGAGAGAATATAATATCAGGTATGTTGATTGTTTCCATAAATTTAAAAAAAAAAAAAACTGTCGAGTAAGGTTCCACTTTCCGCATTCAGCCCTTCTGTCAGTAATGCTGGTGAAGAAAGAGACCTTTTAGTAACTGTGCTCCTAAATGTCTCCTTTCAGGGGAAAAAAAAAAATTATAAAATTTTTTCACAGTTTGTTTTGTTTCTGTAGTTTACAAAATAAAAGACAAATTCAAGTATGATGGTCCTATCTTTATATATTTTCCTCCACATATGATAATTTAATAGAAGAAACAAATTGGGGATTTTAAGTTTCTAAATTTTAAACGACCACTTCTAAATACAAATTTAAATCAAAACTTCTTTTAAAACCTTTCTCTGATACTAGTTTGAGAAGAAAAATTTGAAGAACTAATTATGAATGTGATACCCTTGGGTTGGTCCTCTTCCATCAAGACTCTGTCAGTGTCAACCTGACTCGTTCCTTGAAAGATGTTCATACGTCTCAACAGGAGAGTTTCTGCTTCTTCTGGAAATAAGAATAATGATCCATTAAAGATTTGCATGAAAGATCTTCATTTAAGTCTTCACTGGTTACCATCTTTATAAATATCAACTGTTTCCCAGTTTTGTGACCTTGTTTAAAAAAAAAAAAGAACCTGACTAATACTTGAGAGGGAAGTCTCACAAGAAGCACATTACTGTAAAAAAATTTATTTCAAACAGGAGAAATCTTTCTTTATTAATGTTTGAGAAATTGTGGGATAAACCTGATTCATTATGTTCCCTAAGAAAGCAGGAGCAGATCTCTCCACTTAGACTACCTGTGCCAGTAAATAGTGGGAATGTGTTTCCTTACCGTCTGCTTGGAGGTTTTGTAGTAATAAAATACTGAAAATACTCCCTGATTCCTCAATTCATCTGGTATGTTTTCATAGTTCAGAAGCAAATGTCCTGAGCAGACAAGCTGAAACACTAAAAATTAACTTGGTTGTTTGAAATAAAGAATATTGTTTCAGGTGTTTTTTAAATAACAGAAGACAAATGGAAAGTTACATATTTTCTTTTCCAAGTCCAACCTGGTAAAAGCTTTTGTTTCTGACCTATTCTAGTATCACGGTTGTCAGAAGTATCTTCTAATTTCAGTAACATCTTGATGGCTTATGAGGGAATAGTATCCGTGTTTTTCTGCACTTACCTGAGGAAAGTCAGTGCTGGTTATTGTCTTCAATAACTTGTGGTCAAGTCTGATACTCACATAGAATCTGCGAACCTTGCTCTTGTGGNATGTACCCTGTCTCTTATACACATCTCCTTATACCTTGACCTTTTTCTCTATCTTCCTTATTCAATCCTGTGGAAGAACAGCTTTCACAACTGCTGGGGCCTGAGAGAATATAATATCAGGTATGTTGATTGTTTCCATAAATTTAAAAAAAAAAAAAACTGTCGAGTAAGGTTCCACTTTCCGCATTCAGCCCTTCTGTCAGTAATGCTGGTGAAGAAAGAGACCTTTTAGTAACTGTGCTCCTAAATGTCTCCTTTCAGGGGAAAAAAAAAAATTATAAAATTTTTTCACAGTTTGTTTTGTTTCTGTAGTTTACAAAATAAAAGACAAATTCAAGTATGATGGTCCTATCTTTATATATTTTCCTCCACATATGATAATTTAATAGAAGAAACAAATTGGGGATTTTAAGTTTCTAAATTTTAAACGACCACTTCTAAATACAAATTTAAATCAAAACTTCTTTTAAAACCTTTCTCTGATACTAGTTTGAGAAGAAAAATTTGAAGAACTAATTATGAATGTGATACCCTTGGGTTGGTCCTCTTCCATCAAGACTCTGTCAGTGTCAACCTGACTCGTTCCTTGAAAGATGTTCATACGTCTCAACAGGAGAGTTTCTGCTTCTTCTGGAAATAAGAATAATGATCCATTAAAGATTTGCATGAAAGATCTTCATTTAAGTCTTCACTGGTTACCATCTTTATAAATATCAACTGTTTCCCAGTTTTGTGACCTTGTTTAAAAAAAAAAAAGAACCTGACTAATACTTGAGAGGGAAGTCTCACAAGAAGCACATTACTGTAAAAAAATTTATTTCAAACAGGAGAAATCTTTCTTTATTAATGTTTGAGAAATTGTGGGATAAACCTGATTCATTATGTTCCCTAAGAAAGCAGGAGCAGATCTCTCCACTTAGACTACCTGTGCCAGTAAATAGTGGGAATGTGTTTCCTTACCGTCTGCTTGGAGGTTTTGTAGTAATAAAATACTGAAAATACTCCCTGATTCCTCAATTCATCTGGTATGTTTTCATAGTTCAGAAGCAAATGTCCTGAGCAGACAAGCTGAAACACTAAAAATTAACTTGGTTGTTTGAAATAAAGAATATTGTTTCAGGTGTTTTTTAAATAACAGAAGACAAATGGAAAGTTACATATTTTCTTTTCCAAGTCCAACCTGGTAAAAGCTTTTGTTTCTGACCTATTCTAGTATCACGGTTGTCAGAAGTATCTTCTAATTTCAGTAACATCTTGATGGCTTATGAGGGAATAGTATCCGTGTTTTTCTGCACTTACCTGAGGAAAGTCAGTGCTGGTTATTGTCTTCAATAACTTGTGGTCAAGTCTGATACTCACATAGAATCTGCGAACCTTGCTCTTGTGGTATAACTCTTTAAATTGGTGAAGGTCACCAGGCTAAATGTTTCCTAAATTTCTTAAGATACCTTGCTTTTTCAAATAAAAGATTCTATATTTGTTGATAAAATTTCAATTATAAACTCTCTTGCCAAAATGTGACTTTTCAGCAAGTATATATTTCAATGTAATATTTATGTAATGTGTGTTAAGTCACTTCAGTTGTGTCCAACTCGTTGAGACCCTATGGACTGTAGTCCCCTAGACTGTTTATGTGGTAATAATAACCTAACACAGAAATATTTTATAAATTTCTTTTAATCCTCATGAAAATTCATGGGTATTTTATCAGTGTTCCACAGACTTGAAAATTAATGCTCATCTTGCTTAATATCACAAAGCTAATGAGGGGCAAATCTGGAACTCAGATCCAGGCCTTCTCATTCTGTATCCTGTACCTGACCACTGTATCCTGCTGTTTTAGACAGATCAGATTTGAAAGATCCAGCACTCATGCTCAAGTAGCAGCTGCTTTATTCAACATATTATATACTATAGGTCGTTTTTCCTTATTGGCTACTAATTTATCAATAAGAGACTTGCCTATTTAGAAACCCTCCAAAAAGCTCCATCAAAGCTGCTTTATTACTATACTAATCAGTTACCAGGTGATTTATGAAAAGTCTGTTCCACAGGTTCAAGAAGGATCAGTGAATCATACATTTTGCTATATGATCCTCTCAAAGATAAGTTGTCAGATTTTTTTCTAAATTAAGTTCCAACTCAGTTGAAGTTGCTTTTAAATATTGAAAGTAAAAATGGCATTGTTTTTAACCTTTGATTTTCAAGGTTCCTGCTCCAGACTGCTGAGTCAGAAACTCTTACCATCTTTAGCAATCTCTCCAAGTGACTCTGATGTATGATAAAATTGGATAGCTATTGTATTAGTAAAAACTCTAATGATAAATAATGGTATGATAGCTTCATCCTCAATCAGAAAATTTAAAATAAAACAGTGGGTGGGATACTTTTTCATACTTAGAAGATAAGCTAAAATGTAAATCTTAAGCTTTCATAAGGATGTGGAGAAATTGTAGCATTGCTTTTGGAAAACAAATTGGCGTAATAGTTTTGGGGAGCAGTTTGGGAATACCAGCAAAGTTAAAGATGTGCATCTTATATGACCAAGTATTTCTGCTTTTAGGTAGATACGTACTATAACAGAAACTCCTGCACAAGGACACAACAGTCACAAATAAGAGTTTTTATTGCAGCACTATTTGAAATAATGTAACTGTCTATCATAAAGAAATGCATGAACTGGTTTTAGTCCATATAACAAACACTACTGTATACTCTAAAAACTTAGAGAATTCTGAAGCAAATATGGCAAAAAGGTAGCATCTTTAATATGGACAGTGATACATATGTTCTTTCTGTACTTTGGTTGAAATACTTTATTGTTTTAAATATAAGAATTAAATGGGCTATTGAAAGAAGTATCATCTGGCTGTGTTGTACATTTTCAGTTTTTGCCTCAAAAAGGTGTGGATAAACTAGAATCTTCAATCTAGTTGAGGAAGAAGGTGTAAGTAGACACCAAAAAAAATTGCTTTGAACAATCAATAAATGTGAATTAATTGAGTTTAAAATGCTTAGTAATTGCTATGGCCCAAAGTAAACAGACAAACAGGCTCTTATAGGATCATGTATGATCATGTAGGCAAAATTTATTAGAACTGAATTTTTAACTGGTTTTTTTTTTTAAGTAGATGAAAGCATGAAGGCTATATAATCTGAACTGTATATTCGTAATATTTTTTTAGCCCATGTCTCAATTTGATAAACGTAAATAGCTTGGCTGTTTACGTTTCATTCAGGTATGACCTAAATCAAATCCCTTATGATTATACAGTGAAAGTGAGAAATAGATTTAAGGGCCTAGATCTGATAGATAGAGTGCCTGATGAACTGTGGAATGAGGTTCGTGACATTGTACAGGAGACAGGGATCAAGACCATCCCCATGGAAAAGAAATGCAAAAAGGCAACATGGCTGTCTGGGGAGGCCTTACAAATAGCTGTGAAAAGAAGAGAAGCAAAAAGCAAAGGAGAAAAGGAAAGATATAAGCATATGAATGCAGAGTTCCAAAGAATACCAAGAAGAGATAAGAAAGCCTTCCTCAGCGATCAATGCAAAGAAATAGAGGAAAGCAACAGAATGGGAAAGACTAGAGATCTTTTCAAGAAAATCAGAGATACCAAGGGAACATTTCATGCAAAGATGGGCTCGATAAAGGACAGAAATGGTATGGACCTAACAGAAGCAGAAGATATTAAAAAGAGGTGGCAAGAATAAACAGAAGAACTGTACAAAAAAGATCTTCATGACCCAAATAATCACACTGGTGTGATCACTCACCTAGAGCCAGACATCCTGGAATGTGAAGTCAAGTGGGCCTTAGAAAGCATCACTACAAACAAAGCTAGTGGAGGTGATGGAATTCCAGTAGAGCTATTTCAAATCCTGAAACATGATGCTGTGAAAGTGCTGCACTCAATATGCCCGCAAATTTGGAAAACTCAGCAGTAGCCACAGAACTGGAGAAGGTCAGTTTTCATTCCAATCCCAAAGAAAGAGAATGCCAAAGAATGCTGAAACTACCACACAATTGCACTTATCTCACATGCTAGTAAAGTAATGCTCAAAATTATCCAAGCCAGGCTTCAGCAATACGTGAACTGTGAACTTCCTGATGTTCAAGCTGGTTTTAGAAAAGACAGAGGAACCAGAGGTCAAATTGCCAACATCCACTGGATCATGGAAAAAGCAAGAGCGTTCCAGAAAAGCATCTATTTCTGCTTTCTTGACTATGCCAAAGCCTTTGACTGTGTGGATCACAATAAACTCTGGAAAATTCTGAAAGATGAGAATACCAGACCACCTGACTGCCTCTTGAGAAAACTATGTGTAGGTCAGGAAGCAACAGTTAGAATTGGACATGGAACAACAGACTGGTTCCAAATAGGAAAAGGAGTATGTCAAGGCTGTATATTGTCACCCTGCTTATTTAGCTTATATACAGAGTACATCATAAGAAACGCTGGACTGGAAGAAGCGCAAGCTGGAATCAAGATTGCTGGGAGAAATATCAATAACCTCAGATATGCAGATGACACCACCCTTATGGCAGAAAGTGAAGAGAAACTCAAAAGCCTCTTGATGAAAGTGAAAGAGGAGAGTGAAAAAGTTGACTTAAAGCTCAACATTCAGAAAACGAAGAGCATGGCATCTAGTCCCATCACTTCATGGCAAATAGATGGGGAAACAGTGGAAACAGTGTCAGACTTTATTTTTGGGGGCTCCAAAATCAGTGCAGATGGTGACTGTAGCAATGAAATTAAAAGATGCTTACTCCTTGGAAGAAAAGTTATGACCAACCTAGATAGCATATTGAAAAGGAGAGACGTTACTTTGCCAACAAAGGTCCGTCTAGTCAAGGCTATGGTTTTTCCAGTGGTCATGTAAGGATGTGAGAGCTGGACTGTGAAGAAAGCTGAGCACCGAAGAATGGATGCTTTTGAACTATGGTATTGGAGAAGACTCTTGGAAGTCCCTTGGACTGCAAGGAGATCCAGTCAGTCCATTCTGAGGATCAGCCCTGGGATTTCTTTGGAAGGAATGATAAAAAGCTGAAACTCCAGTACTTTGGCCACCTCAAACAAAGAGTTGACTCATTGGAAAAGACTCTGATGGTTGGAGGGATTTGGGGCAGGAGGAGAAGGGGACGACAGAGGATGAGATGGCTGGATGGCATCCCTGACTCGATGGACATGAATCTGAGTGAACTCCAGGAGTTGGTAATGGACAGGGAGGCCTGGCGTGCTGCGATTCATGGGGTCGCAAAGAGTCAGACACAACTGAGCAACTGAACTGAACTGAAATAGCTTGGCTAGTATATTTTGAAATATCAAAATAAGTTAAATACTATTCTAAAAATAAATGAAAGCTTTTGTGATTAGAGAGGAGCCCATTTCCTCTCTCAACATTTTATTTACATAGAGAAAAAGGGCTAAGTTTCTGTATTAATCAGGAGGGGCAAAGTGATGCTGCCGATCCAAAGGAAGCCTGAAATATCAGTGACCTAACCAGAAGAACTTGTTTTCATTCACATTATATGTATAGCAGAAATCACTGGAGGCCCCTGCTCCACATCCTCCCTCAGGAACCCACATTGACAGACACTGCCATGTTGTAGCCTCACCACTGAAACACAGGACTCCAAAAGTGCCACAGAGGGGGTTAAAGGCATTCAGATCAGTTCAGTCACTCAGTCGTGTCTGCCTCACTGTGACCCCGTGAACTGCGTCATGCTAGGCTTCCCTGTCTATCACCAACTCCTGGAGTTTACTCAAACTCATGTCCATCGAGTCGGTGATGCCATCCAACCATCTCATCCTCTGTCGTCCCCTTCTCGTACCTTCAGTTTTTCCCAGCATCAGGGTCTTTTTTCTAGTGAGTCAGTTCTTCGCATCAGGTGGCCTCAGTATTGGAATCTGATTGATTGCACTATGCTTTTCTGTCTAGGATGTGAAAGGGCAAAGCATTATCTAGGCCATTTGCAACATTAGGTCTGTAATATTGCTTTTCAAAGTTTTCATACTCAGAGTTTCTGAAAAACCACCCATATAAACATATGCTTATGTAAATGGGATGATTGACACACAGCGTCTGCTTACCTACTTCGGAATAAACAAGGAGATTTTTGCCAAAAATTCTTCAGAATGGTTTCCTAGAATGTCTTTGACATCTGAATCAAACTTCAGTTCCAAGATTCCTTTTGGATATCTTCTTGCAAAGACTGAACTATAAGAGAGAAGCCTCATAAGCTTTTGGGCAAGATTTTCAACTATAGTCGTGGGAACTTATCACCTTAGTTCATTAAACAAACTAGATAGTACTTGCTGCTGTTGCTGCTAAGTTGCTTCAGTCGTGTCCGACTCTGTGTGACCCCATATACGGCAGCCCACCAGGCTCTTCTGTCCCTGGGATTCTCCAGGCAAGAATACTTGAGTGAATTGCCATTTCCTTCTCCAGTGCATGAAAGTGAAAAGTGAAAGTGAAGTTGCATAGCTGTGTCCGACTCTTAACGACCCCATGGACTGCAGCCTACCAGGCTCCTCCATCCCTGGGATTTTCCAGGCAAGAGTACTGGAGTGAGTTGCCAATGCCTTCTTCAAGATAGTACTTGAGGTGGCCCCTAAACTTGAAGACCTTGTAATAACTTTGCTTTGAGAACTTCTCTCTTTGTTGAGAACTTCACTTCTTCGACTCAAGAAAATGGAAGACTTTTAAGCCTAATAAATAGGGATGTTGATAATTGTCATTTGAAGTTTCAGGTCAGATATTCAGATTTGTCTGCCACATATGTCAAGCTCTATTAAAAATTGTAATGTTTATTGTTGTTAAATACACATAACATAAAGTTTCTCATTAGTACTATTTAGCATATTTGCAGTGTTATGCAAACATCACCTCTACGCAGTTCTGAAGCATTTTCATTACCCCAAGGAAACCCACTAAGTGATCAGTCCTCTTAGTGCCCTCCTGCCATTCCCTGGCAGCCACTAATCTTTTTCTCTCCATGGATTTGACTGTTCTGGATATTTCATAAAAGTAAAAGCATTTGATAAATGGTTTTTTGTGTCTGACTTCTCTCATCTAGCATAATGTTTTCAAAGGGTCATCCACGTTATAGCATATATTAATGCATTATTTCATTTTATGGTGGAATTTTAAAATTATAATTTTTTTAATGTATGCAGTTTTTTTCCCTAATGCTCTAAAACTAAAGCAGCTTTGTCTTTCATTTCATAAATCCATCAAGCATACTTCTTTTTGACAATTAATGAATCTCCACATGGAACAAAACTTACTCTTGATGTTTAAATCTTTATACAGTATATCAAATAATCTGATGTTTAATATACTTGCCATATGATATTCTTGCCTTGATATAATCCAGCGAAGTTAAGGTCTTGTACACCACAGATCATTGTTTTGGAGGCCAGTGATTAGCTGTAAGTGACAGGGGTATCCAAAACTAAAATTCTCATGGTAAACTCAGCTTCACTGGACTAGAATGCCATCACTATACACTTAAGTCATTTTGTTCTCATTTGCTTAGAATTTTGATGTCAGTTTTAGTAAACTCTCCTATTATTTTCTTCTGTGTGTTGAGTCCCACATAACAAAAGAGTAATTGACAGTAGTAATTTTTCACTGTTTGAAAGATAAACTAAAGGATGTGGCAGTGAGTTTGATCTTTTTCAAAACGATTCCATCTTTGAATCCTCTCTTTGACACTTTATCCTAATTTGGATTATCTTCTGAATTCCTTCTGGAATTTCTTCTCTGTTCTTTTCTCTAGTATATATAAAAGTTGAAAACTATAGAAACCAAGATTTTTCCAACAGTATAAAGTTTTTTTTATTCTTAGTCATCAAAAATGGTGGGTTTTCTCTTACACTGTTGGTGGGAATGCAAACTAGTACAGCCACTATGGAAAACAGTGTGGAGATTCCTNTTTTGCCATAGTTTACTTGGTCACAACTGTTTGGATTTATTGCTTGGATGATCTATTGATCCATGCGTCAGTCTTTGTGCCAGTACCAAGCAGTTCTGATTATCATATCTTGGTATTGATAGTATAGTCTGAAGTTTGGGATCTTTATGACTTCAGCTTTGTTGTTGCTGTTGTTTCCCCAGGATTGCTTTGACAATTCTAGGTCTCTTGTAGTTTCGTGTGAATTTTAAGATTTTGTTCTACTTCCATGAAAAATATCATGAGTATTTTGATTCAGCTCAGTTTCAGTTCAGTTCAATCACTCAGTCGTGTCCACTATTGAAAACAGTGTGGAGATTCCTTAAAAAATTGCAAATAGAACTGCCATATGACCCAGCAATCCCACTGCTGGGCATACATACCGAGGAAACCAGAATTGAAAGAGACACATGTACCCCCAATGTTCATTGCAGCACTGTTTATAATAGCCAGGACATGGAAACAACCTAGATGTCCATCAGCAGATGAATGGATAAGAAAGCTGTGGTACATATACACGATGGAGTATTACTCAGCCATTAAAAAGAATACATTTGAATCAGTTCTAATGAGATAGATGAAATTGGAGCCAATTATACAGAGTGAAGTAAGCCAGAAAGAAAAATACCAATACAGTATACTAACACATATATATGGAATTTAGAAACATGGTAATGATAACACTGTATGCAAGACAGCAAAAGAGACACAGATGTATAGAACGTTCTTTTGGACTTTGAAGGAAAGGAAGAGAGTGGGATGATTTGGGAGAATGGCACTGAAACATGTATACTATCATGTAAGAATCGAATTGCCAGTCTATGTTTGATACAGGATGCAGGATGCTTGGGACTGGTACACGGGGATGATCCAGAGAGTTGATATGGGCTGGGAGGTCGGGGGGAGGGGTTCAAGATTGGGAACTCATGTACACCTGAGACGGAAAAAAATAAAAATAAAAACAAAAGATATGAATCGCCAATCTTTGTTCGATACAGGATACAGGATGCTTGGGGGCTGGTGCACAGGGATGATCCAGAGAGATGATATGGGGTGGGAGGTGGGAGGGGGTTCAGGGTTGGGAACTCATGTACACCTGTGGTGGATTCATGTCAATGTATGGCAAAACCAATATATTATTGTAAAGTAAAATAAAGTAAAAATAAAAATTATTAAAAAAGAAAAACATTAAAAAATAATACCAATATCAATACAACAAATACCAATATGATTATGAAAAACAATTAAAGAATTTCTTATGCAAAAATAAGTAAGAAGGCCTGTAAACAAATATTAAAGTCTGTTATTGATAAACATCTAGAGTAGTGTACAGATAGTGACAACTTACCTTGAAGTACACAGAAATAAGGTGGCTTGATAAATGAATAAAAGGATGGATGGAAAGATAAGTGATAAAGTAAAAATAGCAAAATGTTAATGATAATTAAATTAATACATTTTAAATGGTGGTTTTAAAAAAATGGCAGACAGAAACTCAGGAAAAAGAAAAAAGGAGGGTGGGGAATAGAATAACCAGAATATAAAAGATAAAAAAGCAGTACTAAATCCTCATCTGTCAATAATCATTCTAAATGTGTTGAATACACCTATCAAAAATACAGAGTGTCTGAATGGATTAAAATACAAGACCCACATACATACTAAACCCAAGAGACTCTTCATGTCTAAAGACATAGATTAAAAATTAAGTGACAGAGAAGGATGCCCAAGCAAATGGCAACATAAAAGGTGTAGCCATAATCATATCAGAAAAAAATGGATTTCAAGACAAAAGAGGAAACAAAAGACAAAAATGGACAGAATACAATGCTACAGGGGACAGTTCATCAAGAACACATAATTGTTTTTGTTTTTTTTTTATTTACAAGCACCTAACATAGGAGAACCAAACATATAAAACAATAGTTAACAGACCTAAAGGGAGAAATTGACAGTAACACAATAATAGCCCATGATTTTAACAATCCTGATATATGAATAAATATCATCCAGCTAGAAAGTCAAAAGATAAATATCAGCTAAATTAAATATAAGGCCAGATGCATTTGATATATTTATATGGAATATTCCATCCTAATGCAGAAGAATATACATTTTTTCCAAGTGTACATGGGACATTCTCAAGAGAAGGCCACGTTTTGGGGACACAGAACTAGCCTCAATAAATGTAGGAAATTTTGAATTGCATTAAGCTTCTCTTCCGATTACTAAAATATAAAACTAGAAATCAAATAAAAGAGGAAAGATGGAAACAAAAAACAGAACTATGTGAAAACTGAAACACCTGCTACTGAACAGTTATGAGGTCAATAAAAATAGCAAAGGAGAAATAGGGAATCACCTGAAGACAAATGAAAATAAAAATATCACATACTTAGGTCTATGAGATATACTAAAACTGAACTAAAATAGAAATATTTGGCAATAGAAGTCTACCTCAGACAGAAGAAAGTTTCAAGGTAAATAATTTTTATTTACACCAGAAAAAAAAATCATCATACAATTTCATGTTAGCAAAACAAGCTTTCATAATGGCTTGTTGTGAACACCATATGATATCACTTTTATAAAGAATCTAAAATATGGCACAAATGTACACAAATGTCCTTATCTCTGACACAGACAGACTCACCGACATAGAGAACAGACTGGCAGTTGCCAAGGGAGAGGGAGTGTAGGGGAGATGGATTGGAAGTTTTGGATTAACAGATACAAGTTAGTATATTTAGCATGAATAAACAGCAAGGTCCTACAGTACAGCACAGGAACTATATTCAGTATCCTGTGATTAAGCAAAATGAAAAAGGATTTAAAAATAAAGTATATATGTGTATAAATGAATCACTTCACCATATAGCAGAAATTGACACATTGTAAATCAACTATACCTCAATAATTTTTTTTTTTTTAAGATTGGCTTGTTATGCAACAAGAGCTTACTGACGAAACAACCCAAATGAGCAAAAGACTTCTGACATTTGATTTGCTATCAAGACAACATTAGTCACCATTTTGTTATTTAAGTTTAATTTAGATCACATTATTAAAATGCAACTCCATTAAAGTTCCCTTTCAGGTAACCAGAGGAATTTGAAAGAAAATAAATGTTTGTGGAGAAAAACTTAGGACCCTAAAACATAGGACTAGACAGGAATTCAATTGTTCTTGTGAGTCACCCTTTTATTATAAAGACTAAAGAGATTCTTTATCATAGAGAGGATATAAAATGGTTTTTATTTGTAATGTACATGCATTTCTTCTAAGTTAGTATTATGCCTAACTTACAAAATAGGACAATATTTCTTTAGGGCAGCAGAAGAATTCACGTATAGGCAGCAGTCTAAGTTTTAAACCAGAAACCAGAAGATAATCTAATAAAAGCACATAAAATAAGCCATTGAATCCTTCACTCCAAGATATAAACTTCTTCTCACTTCAATATTGATTTTCCATCATTTAAGGAGTTTATGTATAACAAAGATTTTGCTATATCATATTTCATAATATTGTGATGGCCTCTGCCATCCATCACCATGAATGGAGCAGAGGTCACACTCTTTATGTCAAATATTTATTCAAATTTGTGTTACCTATTGTCCAACTGGTTTATTTAAGTGACTGATGTCATCTAAGACAACTATTGCATTTTTGATTTTCTGTTTGGACCATCTGTCCATTGATACAGTTGGGATTGTAAATTGATACAGCCTAAGTGTAATTGATACACTAAGGAAAATGGGCTTCCCTCACAGCTCAGTTGGTAAAGAATCTGTCTGCCATGCAGGAGACCCTGGTTTGATTCTTGGGTTGGGAAGATCTGCTGCAGAAAGGATACCCACTTCCGTATTCTTGGGCTTTCCTTGTGGCTCAGCTGGTAAAAAATCTGCCTGCAATGTGGGAGACCTGGGTTTGACTGCTGGGTTGGGAAGATTCCATGGGAAAAAAAAAAGGTACCCACTCCAGTATTCTGGCCTGGAGAATTCCATCGACTGTATAGTCCATGAGGTTGCAAAGTCAGACATGACTGAGTGATCTTCACTTACTCACTCACCCATTCACTATGGAAATCAGTAAGGATGCTTCTCAATGACCGAAAAACAGAACTATTATATGACCCTGGAAACTACTCTTGGGAATATGTACCCACAAAATATAAAACCACAAATTTGAAAAGATGCATACACCCAAAATCACTGCAGATGGTGACTGCAGCCATGAAATTAGAAGACGCTTACTCCTTGGAAGGAAAGTTANCTTTTGGACTTTGAGGGAGAGGGAGAGGGTGGGATGATTTGGGAGAATGGCACTGAAACGTATACTATCATGTAAGAAACGAATCACCAGTCTATGTTTGATACAGGATGCTTGGGACTGGTGCACGGGGATGATCCAGAGAGTTGATATAGGGTGGGAGGTGGTGGGGGAGGGTTCAAGATTGAGAACTCATGTACACCTGAGACAGAAAAAAAAAATTTTTTTTTAAATGGTGGGTTTTTTGATATTTTTAAGTGAGGTGTAACTGATGTAACATTATATTAATTTCAGATGTACAACATAATGATTCGGTATTTGTATATATAGGCATACCTTGTTTCATTGCATTTTATTATACTTTACAGATATAATTTTTTATAAATTGAAGGTTTGTGATAAGTCTGCCTGCATTATCAGATGATGGTTAGCATCTTTTTAAGCAATAAAATACTTCTAATTAAAGTATGTGCCTTGTTTTTTAAATACAATGCTGTTGCATACTTGGTAGACTATATTACAAGGTAAAGGTAACTTTTGGAGGAGGAAATGGCAATACATTTTCACATTTTCCAGTATTCTTGCCTGGAGAGTTCCAGGGACAGAGGAGCCAGGTGGGGTATAGTCTATGGGGTCACAAATAGTCAGACATGACTTAGCAACTGAGCACAAGCAAAGATAACTTTTATATGCACTAAGAAACCAAAAATTTACGTGACTCACTTTATTGTAGTATTTGTTTCATTGTGGTGGTCTAAGACTGAACCTATAGTACCTCTGAGGTATGCTTGTATTATAAAGTGATCACTGCAATAAATCTGGTTAACTTTTATCACCATACATAGCTACAAAATTTTTTTTTTATAATGAGAACTTTGGAGATCTCTCCTGGCTGCTTTCAAATTATGTTCACCATGCTATACATTATATCCCTGTCACTTACTCATTTTATAACTAGAAATTTGTACTTTATGACCCCCTTCTTCCACTCCCACTACCTATACTCCCTCCCCCCACCTCAGTCTGTCACCCATCATCACAGTATCTGTGGGCTTAGGGTTTTTGTCTGTTTTATTGTGGTTTTTAGATTCCACATAAAAGGAAGATCATATGATATTTATCCTTTTCTGTCTGACTTGTTTTATTTAGCATAGTGCCCTCAAGGTCCATTCATGTTGCCACAAATGGCAAGATTTCACTCATTTTTATGGCTGAATAATATTCCATTAAGAAAGAGAGTTTACCCAAGGGGGGAAAAAAAGATGTTTTGTGTTGCATTTTCTTAGACTTTGCCCATAATAATACTCATGGCTTTTTTGGTGACATAAACTATTTTTGATTTAATGTGAAAGGCTCTGTTGGGTTTAAGTGGGTGATGTTAATAACACTCAACAAGAGGTATTTTAGGAACTATATTTAAGACAGATTAAAGTGGGGAAAGATAGATGTAGGCAAAACAGATAGTTAAATATTTTTTAGTAACCAAAGAGTCATTATGGGCCAAAGAACTAAACAGACATTTCTCCAAAGAAGACATACAGATGGCTAACAAACACATGAAAAGATGCTCAACATCACTCATTATCAGAGAAATGCATATCAAAACCACAATGAGGTACCATTTCACACCAGTCAGAATGGCTGCAATCCAAAAGTCTACAAGCAATAAACACTGGAGAGGGTGTGGAGAAAAGGGAACCCTCTTACACTGTTGGTGGGAATGCAAACTAGTAGAGCCACTATGGGAAACAGTGTGGAGATTCCTTTAAAAACTGGAAATAGAACTGACATATGACCCAGCAATCCCAGTGCTGGGCAGACACACCGAGGAAACCAGAATTGAAAGAGACATGTGTACCCCAGTGTTCATCGCAGCACTGTTTATAATAGCCAGGACATGGAAACAAGCTAGATGTCCATCAGCAGACGAATGGATAAGAAAACTGTGGTACATATACACAATGGAGTATTATACAGCCATTAGAAAGAATGTATTTGAATCCATTCTAATGAGGTGGATGAAACTGGAGCCTATTATACAGAGTGAAGTAAGTCAGAAGGAAAAACACCAATACAGTATACTAACACATATATATGGAATTTAGAAACATGGTAATGATAACCCTGTATGNCCAGTGTTCATCGCAGCACTGTTTATAATAGCCAGGACATGGAAACAAGCTAGATGTCCATCAGCAGACGAATGGATAAGAAAACTGTGGTACATATACACAATGGAGTATTATACAGCCATTAGAAAGAATGTATTTGAATCCATTCTAATGAGGTGGATGAAACTGGAGCCTATTATACAGAGTGAAGTAAGTCAGAAGGAAAAACACCAATACAGTATACTAACACATATATATGGAATTTAGAAACATGGTAATGATAACCCTGTATGTGAGACAGCAAAAGAGACAGAGATGTATAGAACAGTCTTTTGGACTCTGTGGGAGAGGATGAGGGTGGGATGAGATGGGAGAATGGCATTGAAACATGTGTAATATCATATGTGAAACGAATTGCCAGTCCAGGTTCGATGCATGAGACAGGATGCTCAGGGCTGGTGCACTGGGGCGACCCAGAGGGTTGGTACAGGGAGGGAGGAGGGAGGGGGGTTCAGGATGGAGAACACGTGTACACCCGTGGCGGATTCATACTGATGCATGGCAAAACCACTAGAATATTGTAAAGTAATTAGCCTCCAATTAAAGTAAATAAATTTATATTAAAAAAGAAAAAGAAAAAGAATCATTGTAAGTTACTTCAGGGCAGAGACTATTGTGTTCATCTATTTCCAGCCTTTATATAGGTTGTGATACACAAGTTAACATTTATCATTTATGGAATGTTACACAAAATAAAATTAGAATAAATAAATGAGTAAATGAGTTCTCCTTTACTGTTGAAAGAAAGACAGCTAAAGACTTAAACTAATGGAATGGCTAGGGAAATAAAGAGACTGGAAGAACATGGGGGAAAGAGTTAAGAAGTCTAAATGGAGGATTAGAATGGAACACACCAAGAGGAACAAAACTAGGCAGACTCCGAAACTGAACACTGGGAAACTAGAGAAAAGAAGATGTTAAGTAACAGCTTTGAAAGGAAATGTCTGTGTTTCTATAGGATTTTTTGTTGTTGTAGAGGAGAAAGTTACATAAGATTTTGCTGGTCAGTCTATCAGATATTAGAACTAATTGGAAAATACCCCATAGACAGCAGAATGAAAACAGTGTAGACTTGAGAGTTGATTCCATGTAAGTGATTAAATCATTCTGTGGATAGATTCTAAGATTAAACTGTTTTTGAATTAATTCTGGTAAGAATAAGAATAGGCTAAATTATATCCGTTTATGCTTTTTAAATAAATTGAATCTGTGTTTAGTTGTACTTTATTATGAAAGGATTCTGTCACCAAAAATGCCTGTAATCTGTCTATATTTTCCATTGCAGTGCAATTCAATTGTAATGAATTAGGTTGCCAAAATGTTACATGTGTTTTTATTGCAGTAGGATTTATGGCAGATTTAAAACTATCTTGTGGCAAACTCAGCTGGGAAGACAACTATACAGTCCTCTGAATAGTGGAAATTATTTTAAAGCTTACATTTGTAGATTGAATGACAAAGTTGCAGGACAGTAGTGACAGACAATCTTACAAATAGATTCTACGAATAGCATCCACTGTTGCAAGTCAGAGAATAATTACATCTGCCTTGTGTGAAAGTGACTGTTATTTGTACTTTGGTACAGTTGGCCCTGTGGATCCAGAAGTTCTGCACTTGCAGTTTCAACCAACCCAGGATCACATTTGATTCCTCGGTTATGGTGCTTAAGAAGGACCGACTGTATACCAGCATTTTATGTAAAGGACTTGTGCATTTGTGTATTGGTATCCACAGTGGGGGAGAAGGGAGTTCCTAGAACCAGTTATCCACAGATACTGAGGAATAACTGGATTTTTAAACCTCAGTTCCACCCCCATTGACAGTAGCATCATTAGTCACATGTTCTAGGTTTTTGAGAATTAGAAAAGAATCCTAGAAATTATCTCATTCATTTTACATTTTTCAGGAAAACCTGATAAGGCATGGAAGTCTCACAACCAGTTAAATGGTTAGGCTATTAGTAAATAGTCTCTTGACTCCCAGTCTAGTACTTTGTCTGTAATATTGTACAACCCTCCTTCTTTAAATGAGGTTTAAAATGGGGAATTTTTGTCTCAGCATTGATTTGATTTTCTTTATACCCAGGATGTAAGAATTAATAAGAAAGTACTATTTTCTGTTACGAATCAGCATTTTATATGCAATAAATTTGTCAAACAACATGACTATATTATTTTACTGATGAGAAAAAAGCCTAGATTTTGTTTTCTTTGGCAAGTGACTCATTCCATCTGGTTTACATTTAGATAGTATTTTTTTAGGAAGATGTTAGTAAATTTTGTTGAGGGAAAAACAGTTTTTAAAATGATCTTTGTTTTTTAATCCTTTTTAACTAACAGCAAGAAGTTGAGAAGTTTACAGACCTAGAGAAACTCTACCTCTACCTTCAGCTGCCTTCTGGTCTCAGCAATGGAGAGAAAAGGTATATTTCTTCTTGTCTTTGCCTCAGTTACAGTGTTTATATGTGTGTTGTGGTTGTTACTGTTTTGCACTATTCCTAAAATCATCAGAAAATTACTGGCAAAACAGTAGATATTTTAGTCTTAGATCATATTTGGTTAAGTGTTTACCCATAGTTTTTACTAATTTGTGTACCTGAGTCAGTTCAGTCGCTCAGTCGTGTCTGACTCTGCGACCCCATGAACTGCAGAACACTAGGCCTGCCTGTCCATCACCAACTCCTGGAGTTTACCCAAATTCATGTCCATTGAGTCGGTGAGGCCATCCAACCATCTCATCCTCTGCTGTCCCCGTCTCCTCCTGCCCTCAATCTTTCCCAGCATCAAGAGTCTTTTCCAATGAGTCCGTCCTTCATATCAGGTGGCCAAAGTATTGGAGTTTCAGCTTCAACATCAGTCCTTCCAGTGAACACCCAGGATTGATCTCCTTTAGGATGGACTGGTTGGATCTCCTTGCAGTCCAAGGGACTCTCAAGAGTCTTACCCAACAACACAATTCAAAAGCATCGATTCTTCGGCACTCAGGTTTCATTATAATCCAACTGTCACATCCATACATGACTACTGGAAAAACCATAGCCTTGACTAGAGGGACCTTTGTTGACAAAGTAATGTCTCTGGTTTTGAATATGCTGTCTAGGTTATCATAACTTTCCTTCCAAGGAGCAAGTGTCTTTTAATTTCATGGCTGCAATCACCATCTGCAGTGATTTTGGAGCCCAGAAAAATAAAGTCAGCCACTGTTTCCCCATCTATTTCCCATGAAGTGATGGGACCAGATACCATGATCTTATTTTTCTGAATGTTGAGCATTAAGCCAACTTTTTCACTTTCATCAAGAGGCCTTTTAGTTCTTCTTCACTTTCTGCCATAAGAGTGATGTCATCTGCATATCTGAGATTATTGATATTTCTCCTGGCAATCTTGATTCCAGCTTGTGCTTCCTCTAGTCCAGCGTTTCTCATGATGTACTGTGCATATAAGTTAAATAAGCAAGGTGACAATATACAGCCTTGACATACTCCTTTTCCTATTTGGAACCAGTCTGTTGTTCCATGTCCATTTCTAACTGTTGCTTCCTGACCTGCATACACGTTTCTCAAGAGGCAGGTCAAGTGGTATGGTATCCCCATCTCTTTTATTGAGTACCTGAGTAAATGCTATGAAATGCAATTGGGTTATGTTTTATAAATAGATCAATATATTTATGTAGTGTGGGAGATTTTGAAAATTGAACTGAAAAATCAAAGAATAAACATAACTATTGTTAACAGTAAAGTGCAAAAAATTTTTAGGTTGTCAGGTAAGCAGATCACAGAATTTTTAAAAGGGAGGAAAAAGTGAATTGTCTGTATGGCACATGAATTTATGATAAATGTGTGATGTTTCAGTGCTTGGTTATTACTTTGTTTTCATTAGTAAAAACATGTAATAGCCTCATTTAGAAAATGTAGAGGAAAGTTGTTGATTCATACATTCTACTCTGAGTTTCTCTACTCTTTTAAAATTTCTCAGAATTTATTTCATTTATAGACGTTATGCTTAACATTCTCTTACTATAAAAGTAAGGGAAGGCAATGGCACCCCACTCCAGTACTCTTGCCTGGAAAATCCCATGGATGGAGGAGCCTGATGGGCTGCAGTCCATGGGGTCGCTGAGAGTTGGACATGACTCAGTGACTTCACTTTCACTTTCCACTTTCATGCATTGGAGAAGGAAATGGCAACCCACTCCAGTGTTCTTGCCTGGAGAATCCCAGGGACGGTGGAGCCTGGTGAGCTGCCGTCTATGGGATTGCACAGAGTCGTACACAACTGAAGTGACTTAGCAGCATGAAAAGAAATGGAGTGAAAAAATCTGTTGCTTTTACTTTTTCCCCTTGGACCAAATTTTGTAACCGTTTTAATGTTTTTTTTGGTCCTAGAAATTGGTCAGTAATTTCTTTGGAAATACATAAATTATTATTGTTTTTGTAGCTGAAATGAATGTTAGAGTCAAATGAGGAGCTTACCTCACATTGTCTTGGTTGTCCATTTCATGAAATTAGTTTGTAAGTGACAATGCCAGGTAATAAAAACGTATAATGTTTAGTGAAGGTGTTGGTCTGGAGAGGGCCAGTTACAGAAAGGCCCATGGAGGGAGATTTGTCCTGTCAGGATTTCTCCAGTGTGAATTCCATTCCAAAGCATAGAATGCTTTAGTAAAATTTCAGGGTAGTTATTTGAGAATGCTAAGCAGATAGAAAATAAACAATGTTTTCAATAATTTTCACTTAAAGTTAGTTGATTTCATAAGTTTAGGCAAATGAACAGGCAAGTAAGTGAGCAGATGTCCCCTTAGAGGTAGTTGTGAGCTAAACAAATACCTTATGTTTTCAGTACTCCATTGACTCTGCCGCTTTAGAGACAATGGTAGGGGATGGAACAGGGCCATAACTTCAGCCAAACGCTAGGTATATAGAAAATGGCTCACAACCATAGGTGGAAAATTTGGAAAACTGGGCATATACTCTAAGCCCAGAGTTTGGTTTGATCATTTATAGTGTGTTTACACACAGTCCTTTAGTGGGACATTTAGGCCTGGCTCAAGAATTATCAGTGAATTGCCGTCTAGTTCAGCTAAAATGTGTTCTTGTTTTATGATTAGTGATCAGAATGCCATGTCATCTAGTCGGGCACAGCAGATGCATGCCTTCTCCTGGATTCGAAATACCCTAGAAGAGCATCCTGAGACTTCACTGCCCAAACAGGAAGTCTATGATGAGTACAAGTAAGTTGCATGTGTGTATGTCTGGCATGCAATATATTAAAGAGCTTAAGTATGGCTGTGATGATTTGTTTTATCATTGGTGAATATCATGCTGGTATATGAGAGTTTAACTTGGATATCTGTAAGATTTCTTCCATGTCTAAGCTTCGCTCATTGTGTGTGTAATAAAGGCAGCATTACTGAGTGAAAGGATTTCTGTAAAATTTTTCTCGATGACAGGAGTGATATCTGAAGGCATAGAGACCTGAGAAAAAACAAAGTATATGGAATGTTGTGAATTTTCTCAGACAAAGGAGTTCAGTGCCTTGTACGTAGGAGACTCTCAGACAGTTTTGATTATACTTGTAATTTATTTAAATGTGGTAAGCACAAGTATAGAGGCTGATGGGCCCTTCTGATTAGAGAAAATTAATAGATGCTAAATCTAGTCTTGTTTAACATTTTATAATTGATTTGGAGTGTTCTGGCAGAGTAAATGAAACCAAAAGTTTCTGGATATTGAAATATCAAAGCAAGGAGATTATCTGTCTTGTCCTTATATAATTTGGAAGAAAAGTTTCAAATAAGTGCTGCTGTTAACCATTGTAAGATGATGCAAAAGAATGACACTTTTAAAGATCATTGGTATCTAGAAAGAAAATTTTCTATCCTCATTCAAAATTCTGATTCATTCACCTTAAGAAATGTACTAGAGTTGGAGAAAGTTTAAAGGGAAATGTCTGAAACAAATCAAGGGTACGAAGTTTAACTGAACAGCTTTAGATGTTTCCTCTTTAGGAAAATTAAAGCTAAGAGTACTTGTGATCCAAATCTGTAAAGTTAATTCTCTCAATCTACAGCAGTCTGCTGAATACCACCTACATGCCGTCTCAAACTCTGTAAGAAGTTCTGAGGATACAACAAATAAGACCCAGCTTCTGCCCTCAAGAATATGAATTTTATATATACATAATTTTTTTAAGAGACTTTTTTAAAGACCTTTTGGACTAGTCATCTTCCAGTTTGGAGTACCTTAATGAGGTTTCCTGAATAGAAACCTAACATAGAGTGACAAGTCTTAAATTGATTCTGTTCTAAATACTCACTGAAAAACCTTTATTTTGAATTATTTCTGTTCATTCCAATGGCAGATATATTTGTGTGAAAACCAATCTGTTTAATAGTCATTAAAATAAAAATCTCTTTGAGAGAATAAATGAAGTTATAATCTAAGACCATATATTTTCTTTTAACTATATTTTTATGCTAAATTAAGATATTAATAGAACCAAAAGGATTAAGGGACTTTCCACACACAAAGACAGTTGACTTACAAACTTACAAATTTTTATATTTGTTGAAACCTTTGAAGCCTGATAATCACATGTATTTATGAAAGTGATGACTAATGTGTTAGTTTTTCTAATTATGAAAGTAGTATGAAAAAAAAAAAAAGAAAGTAGTATGTATTTATCATGAAAGTTTTGACAGATAGTCATAAATGTATGAAAAAGAAAACTAGCACCAGTAATCTTACTACCTAAAAATAAACATTTTGGCTTGTTACTTCTTTTTATTTTTTCTAACGCCTTCTTTTCTTATTATTGTTTAATCAAATTTTAACCTGACTGCTTACACAATTCTTAAGTGAGGAAACAGTTTACAAATAATACTGCAGTGAATATTCTTGACTATAATTTTGTGTACATTATCAAAATTGGAATTTCTGGCTTATGAACCATTGTATATTAAGAATGTTAACTATTAAAATGTAATTGTTTCAAGATTACTGTTTATCATATAATTTTAATATTTTATAAGTAGTCTGATCTGTCTACGTCTTTGTAGCTTTTGAAATTGTTATTTTGCTTAGAAAGAACTTTCTAGTGCCCCTAGCCTCTGAATAATCCATGTGTATTTTCTCTTGATATTACTCATTTCATTTTTCACGTATAACCCTTTAGTTCTTCTGGACCAAGTATATACATTTACTTTCATAAATAAATGCCTTAAGATAAAGAACTAATTTTAATTTTTTCTAAATGGTTAATTATCCCCATCTTATTTATTGATAATCAAAAAAAATTTTTTTTCACAATACCAATCTAAATGTACCTTTTATCTTACTGGACCCCTTGGGACTCAGTTTTCTTCCTTTGTATTTTTCTATTCTTACTTCAACACCATAGTATTTTTAAGTAATTCAGTCAGTAAATGTTTAAAAAGCTAAAAATTAACAGCTGTAGGACCAGCCTTCCCTCCTGATCCCTCTTTTTCAAAATTTGCCATGGTTTTATTTTCATACCAATCAATTTTTTATGATGCTTAGAATCACTTTTCTAACTTATATTGGCTGTTTTATGAGAAATTAAAACTGAAATTTACCAAAATGCTTTTTGGGCATCTGTTAAAATTATTCAGTCCTTCTTCTATGATCTATTAATATGATATATAATGATAGTATCTAATATAAACCCTTCTTTTATTCCTAGAATGAATGTCTTCTGCATGTCAGGATGTGTAATCTTTTAGCATACTGTTGATTTCTCTTTTCAAGTATATTTTGTAGGATCTTTGCATCTATATTCATAAGTGAATTTTCTTTTTTGTGCTATCTTTGTCAGGTTTTCATATCAGGGTTAGGCCAGCTTCGTAAATGAATTGGAACTCTTTCCCTAATTTTCTGTGCTCTGGAACAGTTTATGTAGCATGGGACTTACTTGTTCTTGAAAGTTTTAAAGAACTCAGCTATAATACCATCTAGGCCTGGAGGCTTTGTTGGAGGTAATTCTTTGACAATTTTTTGTATTTTTTCCTGGTTAGATTTTTTTACTTCATTAATCTATCTTGATCGTTGGTTTTTCCTGGAATTCATTCAGATTTTCAAATATATTGGCATGATATTACATATACTATTCTCTTATAAACAGTATCTTACTTATCTGTTATATCCTTTTTTATATTTCTACTTTTATTCATTTGAATTTTGCTTTTTTTTTCAAATTATACTTAGCTATAGTTTACTTTTATTGGTTTTCTTTTAAAAAGCAGATTGATATGTCAGTTTTATTTTTTTTGTCTTCCGTCTCATTTTTAGGTGTCTTTATTTTTGTTATCTTGATTTTTTTCAGATTTTTTCCTTACTAAAGATAAGAACATTTCCTACTTAAGGACATTTGTGTTTATGAATTTGCCTCTTATGTTTCTGGCTATATTCCTTAGGTATGGATATGGTTGTTACATTTACCATTACTTTCTAATAGTGTGCAGTTATAGCTTTGATCACTCCTTTGTCCCAAAATACTTTGGAACTTTTTATGTACTTGAGGGAGTTGGATTTTTATTTTCCGTTTTTGCACTTAATTTCTAGTTATATTACTGGGTTGGCCAAAAAGTTCATTTGGGTTTTTCCATAACATCTTACCCAATATATTGTAGTCAAAGAATGTGGCTCATTCAGTTTTTTATTTTTTATAATTGTTGAGGTTTACTCTTAGCCTAACATACTATCAATTTTTATAAATATTTCTGGACATTCTGTTATTTTGCACTGTATATTAGCTTATATTGATAAACACTAAATCTACTTTGTTGTAATATTCAAATTCTGCAAAAAATCCTTGCTCTTTTGTCTATTTAATTAGTTGAGCACAAGTAGAGTGTTAATCTCTTACAAAAGTAGTGTTTCTCACAATTTCTTATACTATTTTTAATGGGTTTTTGCTTCTGTCTCTTCAAGACAGAAAACATTCATGATTGTGTATCTTTATGATAGTTAAAACCTGTTCTCAACCAAAAAAGAAGATCCTTTATCATATTAAATGTATGTTGTGTTAAATTCTCTGATACCAGTATTTGTAACCCATCCTGGATATCGGTTTAATATAAGTGTATATTTGTCTATCCTTTTAGTTTCACCATTTATATCATTTTGTTTTAGGCAGTTCACATTATTACATTTCTAAAAGTTGTAATCTAACATTGTCTCTGGTCTTAAAATCTGACTGATAGAAGAAGCTGGTGAATGAACCAGTCCCAGAACACTGGTGTTTGCACACAACTAGCAACAGAGATGGCAGCAACCACAGTTCCTGCTGCTTTTTCCTCCTGCGTGATAGAGAAACACAAGGATTAATCTTAAGCACATTTCTTACAAAATAATATGCAGCCTGTTTTAGCATTTTTGAAAATCTGTTTGCTTTCATTCTGAGTAGAATCACAAATGTTCAGATTTATAAACTTGACAACTTTGGCTACAGTGTTTCCTGTACACAAATGTCCAAATCCTTTTTTTTAATATATATATATTTAATATTTTAAGGAACATGATTGTTTTGCCTTTCAGTTTGTATATAGTCATTAATGTTGAGATTCTTTTGTACTTATGCATGTAAGTTTGTAATTTCTATTGTATTAATCAGTGTAATTTAAATTTTGAGGACAACCTTGAAGTTAGAAGTAGATTCTAGTAACATATTTAAGAGCTTTAAATAGTGAAAATTTCATGAGTTAAATGGTATATAAATGTTCTCCATCTGCTTAAAATCTCAGACCTAAACATGTGGGCAGAATTTATAAATTTCTTAAATATATATTGTTTAATTTTAGATCATCAGTATAAAGTAAATGAAAGCAGATATTATTCCTGCTTTATAACTGAGGTCCTTATGATTCAGAACTAATTGTTCTGGACAAATCTGAAACCAGGATTTCTGACCTCAAAGCTGAACTCTTTTTACATTAATCCCTATTAACTCTAGAAACTTATCCCAAGTGCTATTCTGTTTAAAATTAAAAATTTTGGAGTAACATTTTCTAAGCCTTAATTGTATTTTAAATATATTTAACTATTTAGAAATAGTAAACTAAAACATAAAAGTGATCAGTTTCAGCATTATTAAATTATGTTCTTATTTGACAGCTGAATATGTATATAAAATATACCTAAGACATAAACTGGCAAAAGATTTTTACCATTTATATTTACATTAATAGTTGTAATGTCTGAGTTGTTAACTTAAATACATTGTCTAGCCTTTAAGTTACAACTTTTCAGGTGTGGTTTTTTTTTTTCACGCTTCCTTGGTGTGGCCTGTTTAACAGAGGAAGCCTTATCCTGGTTTTCTCTTTTCCTTATGTTTCCAGTGACTTGATTCTCAAGGGGCTAGTTGATAATCTATCTTTCCTCACCTTCTCTGTGTTTCACAACACTAGTCCTTTTACAGGGTGCTCATTTTTCCTTTCTCAACTTTTTACAGTAATAAGAGAAAGCAGTAATAGTACAGTGGCAGAATAAAGCTAGAATTATAAATACTGTATCAGGAAAGGAATTAGTTCTATTATTTGACACATTTGTAGAGAAGGCTGACTGGTCTGAAATTATGCCAACTGTACTAACATATGTTATAGTCATAACAANACAACACTAGTCCTTTTACAGGGTGCTCATTTTTCCTTTCTCAACTTTTTACAGTAATAAGAGAAAGCAGTAATAGTACAGTGGCAGAATAAAGCTAGAATTATAAATACTGTATCAGGAAAGGAATTAGTTCTATTATTTGACACATTTGTAGAGAAGGCTGACTGGTCTGAAATTATGCCAACTGTACTAACATATGTTATAGTCATAACAAACAAAGTCTCCTAATTTAAAATCAGTCCTTTCCAGTGACCACCCCCTGCCCATGGAAACTGCATGTCTATGAACCCAGCTGCTCCATATCTTGAATCTTTTAGTTATCAATTCATCACTGCTCTTACTACCTTATCTTTTGTATCTGCTCCCAACATACATTGCAGTTGTTAGGCACTGATTACTTTTCTTTTAGCTAACACTATTAAGACTTCAATTTTACTACTCCTAAGGACAAATTAAAAATAAAGTTTTTAAAAATAAATTAATTTGAGTGTATTAATTCACCAAGCATTATATACACACAATCCCTACTCTCAAGAGAAACAGACCAGTAAAGAAATGGGTGCAAAGAAAGAGTTACTAGTTCATCTTGGTGAATTGAAATCAGACATCACAGAAGAGGTTACTTGTATAATAACTGAGACGTTTACCAAATGGACTAGGGATTCGGAAAGGGCATTCTAGGTGGAAGATGCAGTGCTTAATGCATGGAGGCTTATGATCAGAGTTCAGGAGAAGATATCAGAGACCAGGCTGAAAAAGTTAGACTACTTCCACATGTAGGTCATGCAGGGTCACTGAAAACTTAAGCAGTAAAAACAACATCAGCAGGAAGTGAGAAACTGTAAAGTTAAGGAGAGAATTGCTATTTAGGAGTTAAGAATAAGAGCCCTCCAAAAATGAGGTCCAATTTAAAAGAGAAACAAAAAACTATGTTGTGTGATAATGTAAGAAAAGAGATTATTTTGAGAATGGAATTCACTCCAGTCTCCTGTGCCTCCGGCAGCTCAAGTAAGAGGGAGACAAGAAAAAGTCAGTTAATAGGCCCATAGACTCTCTTGCCAGAGCAGTTTCCGTATCTAGGGAATGAAGCCTGATTTCAGTGTCATGAAAGGTAAAACAGATGGTTAGTAAAGAACTTGAGTAAAGACTTGTTTTTAAAGGGTTAGAGAAAGAAAAAGTAGTTAGAACTAGAGGCTTAAGGTAGTGAGAGCAGTTTTTTTAAGTCTCATCCATTAGATATCAAGTTAATTTGCATATAGCACTATCCAGTGAACAGTAGTTGCAACAAGAAGACGGAAGTCAATTTTTCTTTCGCCAGCTCTGTAATATCAGTAGGGATCCAGGCTTCTAAGTCCCCACTCCACCACCCATAATCTTTAGTCTGGTTTTTCTTGTATTATATGTTGTGTTTAGTCACTAAGTCTTGTCTGACCCTTTGCGACCTCATGGATGGTAGCCTGCTAGGTTCCTGTGTCCATAGGGATTCTCCAGGCAAGAATACTGGAGTAGGTTGCCGTGCCCTCCTCCGGGGCATCTTCCCAACCAAGGGATCAAACCCAGGTCTCCCACATTGCAGGTGAATTCTTTACCATCTGAGTCATCAGGGAAGCCTAAGAATACTGGAGTGGGTAGCCTCTCCATCCTCCAGAGGGTCTTCCAAACCCAGGAATTGAACCCAGGTCTCCCACGTTGAAGGAAGATTCTTTACTATCTGAGCCACCAGGGAAGCCCCTGATTTAAGTTTATAGTTTGGTCTTACTAAGTACAGTCACATTGTTCTACCACACCACCATACATTCAGGGAACTCTGCTTGCAAAATTGAAACTCTTACCCATTAAACGAAAGCTCACCATTCTCTCTTCCCTCAGCCGCTGGCTGCCACTATTCTACTTTTCTGTCTGTGAGTTTGAAGCAGAATCCTACAGTATGCTCCTTTTGGAATAGCTTATTTCAATCAGCATAATGTCCTCAAGGTTCATTCATGTTGTAACATGTGTCAGAATATTCCATTATGTGTATTCACCATTTTGTTTTCCATTTGTCTGCTGATGGGTACTTAGGTTGCTCTTATACATTCGGGCTGTGATGAGTAATGCTTCTGTGAACATGGCTGTGCAGAATCTCTTCAGGATCTACTTGCAGTTATTGGGGATATATGCCTAAAAGTGGAATTGCTGGATCATATGGTTCGGTTCAGTTCAGTTTAGTCACTCAGTCGTGTCCAACTCTTTGGGACCCTATGGACTGCAGCATGCCAGGCATTCCTATCCATCACCAACTCCCAGGGTTCACTCAGACTCACGTCCATCGAGTCAGTGATGCCACCCAGCCATCTCATCCTCTGTCGTCTCCTTCTCCTCCTGCCCCCAATNTTTGGAACCAGTCTGTTGTTCCATGTCCAGTTCTAACTGTTGCTTCCTGACCTGCATACAGATTTCTCAAGAGGCAGTCAGGTGGTCTGGTATTCCCATCTCTCTCAGAATTTTCCACAGTTTATTGTGATCCACACAGTCAAAGGCTTTGGCATAGTCAATAAATCAGGATGTTTTCCATATGGTAATTCTATTTTAATTTTATGAGGAATTATCATACTGTTTTTCATATTGACTACACTGCATATGTTTCTCTATACCTTGTTAACCCTTACTATTTTCTGGGGTTTTTGATAGTGGCCATTTTAGTGGATGTCTGAGGTGCTATCTCGTTTTGATTTGCATTTCCTGAATGATTACTGGTATTGAACATGTCTTCCTATGCTTTAGACCTATTGCATGTCTTCTCTGGTGAAATGTATTCAAATTCTTTTACTATTTATGAATTGGGTTGTTTTTATGTTGTTGAGTTCTAGGAGTTCTCCATATATTGTGAATATTAACCTCTTAGCAGATATTTTTTGATTCTGCAAATAGTATACACTATGTATTGATTATAACAAATTAAAACAGTCTGAAAATGAAGCATCAAATTAATATCTTTCTTTATTCACCCCTTCATCTCACTATCTTCTTGAGATTTAAGTATTCCTAAAGCTTAAAATTAAGTATTTAAGCTTCATCTTTTTATTCTCTTTTTCTGTATACTTGAGTCCTATCAGTTATTCATAAGGTTTTAAGATTCAAATGAAACTATACTGTATATATTGTTCTTACTGTTTTATCACTAAGCATATATGTTAGGTAGCTCTCCTTGTCTGTATATGTAGAGTTATTATGTTTTTTTTTAACTGCTGCACAGTATTTCATAATGTAAATATTCCATGGTATGTGTTTATGTCTGTGTCTATGTGTGTTTACGCCTTTTATTGATGGGCATTTAGGTAATTCCTGATTTTTCTACTATTGAAAATGCTGTACTCAATAACCTTGAATTCAGGGTCTCTGAACTTGTGTACTTCTATACTTCTATTGAAGTATAGACTGTGATTAAGTCCTGAACATTGCAGGGGTTAGGAATGCTGACCCCTTCACAAATATCTTTTTTGCCTTTTCTACTGTTCATGGAGTTCTCAAGGCAAAAATGCTGAAGTGGTTTACCATTCACTTCTCCAGTGTACCACATTTTATCAGAACTCTCCACCGTGACCCATTGGTCTTGGGTGGCCCTACATGGCATGGCTCATAGTTTTGNTAGGAATGCTGACCCCTTCACAAATATCTTTTTTGCCTTTTCTACTGTTCATGGAGTTCTCAAGGCAAAAATGCTGAAGTGGTTTACCATTCACTTCTCCAGTGTACCACATTTTATCAGAACTCTCCACCGTGACCCATTGGTCTTGGGTGGCCCTACATGGCATGGCTCATAGTTTTGTTGAGTTAGACAAGGCTGTGGTCCATGTGATCAGTTTTGTTAGTTTTCTGTGATTGTGGTTTTCATTCTGTCTGCCCTCTGATGTATGAGGATAAGAGACTTGTGGAAGCTTCCATTGGGAGGGACTGGCAAATCTGAGTAAGATGGTACAGTAGAAGGATATGTGCTCGTCTTCTCCTGTGAGTGTTCAGGCATCTCCCGTGGAGGTGTGGGTTGAGAGTGGCCTGCCATGGGATCAGAGGCACTGACTACAACAGTCCTGGGAGCTGCGGCATGCTGGCGTAAGTCCTTTTGAAGGTCACCATTACCACCGTTACCCTTACAAGATTCATAACATTGTACAGGAGGCAGTGATCAAAACCATCCCCAAGAAAAAGAAATGCAAAAAGGCAAAATGGTTGTCTGTCTGAGGAGACCTTACAAATAGCTGAGAAAAGAAGGGAAGCAAAAAGCAAAGCAGTAAAGGAACAGTATACCCATCTGAATGCAAAGTTCCAAAAAATAGCAAGGAGAGATAAGAAAGCCTTACTAAGTGAGCAGTGCAAAGAAATACAGGAAAACAATAGAATGAAAAAGACTAGAGATCTCTTCGAGAAGACTGGAGATACCAAGGAAACATTTCATGCAAAGATGGGCACAATAAAGGACAGAAACAGTATGGACCTCACAGAAGCAGAAGATATTAAGAAGAGGTGACAAGAATACACAGAAGAATTGTACAAAAAAGATCTTCATGACCCAAATAATCAGGATGGTGTGATCACTCACCTAGAGCCAGACATCCTGGAATGTGAAGTCAAGTAGGCCTTAGGAAGCATCACAATGAACAGAGCTAGTGGAGGTAATGGAATTCCAGCTGAACTGTTTCAAATCCTGAAAGATGATGCTGTGAAAGTGCTGCACTGAATATGCCAACAAATATGGGAAACTTAGCAGTGGCCACAGGACTAGAAAAGGTCAGTTCTCATTCCAATCCCAAAGAAGGGCAATGCACAAGAATGTTCAAACTACCATACAGTTGGATCCATTTCACATGCCAGTAAAGTATTACCCAAAGTTCTGCAAGCTAGGCTTCAATAATACATGAACCAAGATATTCAAATGTTCACACTGGATTTAGAAAAGGCAGAGGAACTAGAGATCAAATTGCCAACATCTACTGGATCATTGAAAAAGCAAGAGAATTCCAGAAAAAATCTGCTTCATTGACCACGCTCAAGCCTTTGACTGTGTGGATCACAACAAACTGTGGACAATTCTTAAAGAGAATTCTTAACTGCCTCCTGCAAAACCTGTATGCAAGTCAAGAAGCAACAGTTAGAATCGGACATGGAACAACAGACTGGTTCCAAACTGGGAAAGGAGTACGTCAAGGCTGTTTATTATCACCCTGCTTATATGCAGAGTACATCATGTGGAATGCCAGGCTGGATGAAACACAAGCTGGCATCACAGTTGCAGGGAGAAATACCAATAACCTCAGATAGGCAGATGACATTATCCTTATGACAGAAAGTGAAAGAGGAACTAAAGAGTCTCTTGATGAAGGTGAAAGAGTAGAGTGAAAAGCTGGCTTAAAAGCCTAACATTCAAAAAATGAAGATCATGGCATCCAGTCCCATCACTTCATGCCAAATAGATGGGGGAACAATGGAAATATTGACAGACTTTCTTTTCTGGGGCTCCAAAATCACTATGTGTGGTGAATGCAGCCATGAAATTAAAGGACACTTGCTTCTTGGAAGAAAAGCTATGACAAACCTAGAGAGCATATTAAAAGCAGAAACATTACTTTGCAGACAAAGGTCCGTATAGTCAAAGCTATGGTTTTTCCAGTAGTTACGTATGGTTATAAGAGTTGTACCATAAAGAAGACTGAGCGCCAAAGAATTGATGCTTTCAAACTGTGGTGTTGGAGAAGACTCTTGAAGAGTCCCTTAGACTGCAAGGAGATCAGATTGACTGCAGTCAGTCCTAAAGGAAATCAATCCTGAATACTCATTGAAGGGACTGATGCTGAATCTGAAGGTCTGGTACTTTGGCCACCTGATGTGAAGAGCCAACTCATTGGAAAAGACCCTGATGCTGGGAAAGATTGAAGGCAGGAAGAGAAGGGGATGACAGAGGATGAGAAGGTTGGATGGCGTCACTGACTCAGTGGACATGAGTTTGAGCAAGCTGCAGGAGATGGTGATGGACAGGGAAGCCTGGGCGTGCTGCAGCCCAGGCGTGGCAAAAAGTTGGACATGACTGAGCAACTGAACAACAACACTGGCATACCTCATTTTATTGTTTTTTGCTCTGTTGTGCTTCACAGTTACCTCACTTTTTACAAATTGAAATTTATTTGTGGCAACCGTGCATTAAACAAGTTTATTGACACCATTTTTCCAGCAGCATTTTACTTACTTCGTGTCCCTATAGTAATTTTTAAAGTGGGGGAAATTATTTGACTCTTCTGGATCTCTTGAATTTCTATATAGATTTTAGCATCTGTAAGGAAGGCAGTTGGAATTTTCATAAAGATAGCATTGAATCTTTACATCAGTTTGGGAGTTTTATCATTTTAACGGTATTACTTACTTCAATCCATGAACATAGAATATATTTCCGTTTCCTTAGATATCTAATTTATTTCAAGAATGTTTTATAGTTTTAATATATAAATCTTGTACTTTTAAGCTTATCCCAGGGTTTTTAATGATATTGTAAATAGAGTTAATTTTTAATTTCATTTTTGATTGTTGCTAGTCTATAGAAAGGACCAATTTTTATATGTTGATCTTGTATCCTGTATTCTTATTGCACTAGGTTATTAGCACTGATAATAGTTTTAATATTTAGTACATTCCTTAGGATTTTCTGTATATGTCGTCTGAAAATAAACTTCCTAATCTTCCTTCGTAATCTTTTTTTTATTCCACTTTCTTGCCTAATTGCTCTGTTAAGAACACCAATACAGGTGTTGAATAGAAATGATGAGCAGACATTTTTGTCTTTTGTCTAGTTTCAAGGGGGATTCCTTCAATGTTTCATCATAAACTATGATGTTAGCTACAGGTTTTCCATAGATAATCAGGTTGAGGAACTTACATTCTATTACCAGATTGTCAGATGTTGAGTTTGTCAAATTCTTTCCATGCATCTGTTGAACAGTCATGAATAGTCATGTCAGATTTTTTCTTATGTAATTAATATTATGTTATTGATTGATTTTTGTTTGTTGAATCTATCTTATATTTCTGGGATGAATCACATTTGGTCATGAAGTATTCTTCATTTATGCTGACAAACTCAGTATTTTCAATACTTGCAAGTACTTTGCAAAAAATACTTCCAAGTATTTTATTAAGGATTTTTGCATCTGTAATCATAAGGGATATTGGTCTGTATTTTTCTTTCTCTGATGTCTTTGTCTAGCTTTGAAATCAGGTAAGATTAGCTTCCAGGATGAGTTTGGAAGTATTCCATCTTCTATTTGTATGCAAGAGTTTATGAAGTATAGGTATTAAGTCTTTAACTGTTTGGTGGAATACACCAGTGGCACCATCTGGACCTGGGCTTTTCTTTGTAGGTATTTTTAAAAATTAATTTCATTTGAATTTAATTCAGTCTTTTTATAGGTCAGATTGTCTTACTCCTTTTGAGGTCTACTTTGGTAGTTTGTCTTTCTAAGTATTTAGCCATTCATATAGGTTATTCAATTTGTTGACACAGTTTTTCATAGTATTCTCTTAGAGTTCCTTTTACTTCTGTAAGATTGATAGTAATATCTCTCCGTTATTCCTGATTTTAGCTGAGTCTTCTGTTTTTTTATTTTGGTCAGTTTAGCTAAAGATTTATCAGCTTTCCTGATCTTTTCAAAGAATTGATTGGCCTCATTAAATTTTTTTCTATTGTTTTCTATTTCTCATTTTTATTTTATTTATTACCACTCTAATACATATTATTCCTCTCTTCTGCCTGCTTTGGGTTTGATTTTCTCTCTTCTAATTTCTTAACATGGAAGATTATTCATTTGAGACTGTTCTTCTTTTTTAATGTAGGCATATGCAGCTGTAAATTTTCCTCTAAGCCCTGCTTTCATGTTATTCCATATTCATTATGTTGGGTTTTCATTTTTATTCTTCTCAATGTATTTTCTAATTTCTCTTGTGATTTCTTCTTTGACCCGTTTGTAATTTCCACATATTTATGAGTTTCCCATTTCCTTCAGATTTCTAACTCAATTCCATTAGAAATTCCATTAGTTGAATAAAATACTTTGTATAATTTTATTCTTTTTAAATGTATTGAGATTTGTTTTATAACCTAATATATGATCTGTCCTGTAGAATATTCCATGTGCACTTCAGAAGAATTATATATTCTGCTGGTGGTGGTGGTGGAGTGTTCTATAGGTGTCTCCTATTTCTGTTTGGTTTACACTGTTGTTTGGTGTATATTTCCTTGTATATGTTCTGTTTAGTCTCTGTATTATTGAAAATGGAGTATTGAAATCTCCAGTAATTATTATTAAATTATCTGTTTCTCTCTTCAGTTCTGTCCGTTTTTATGTGTTTTGAGCTTTTTTGTTAAGTACATAACAGGTTATGCTTGTCATATCTTATTGATGGATTGACCCATTTATCATGAAATCATATATTTCTTTGCCTCTAGTAACAATTTTCATCTTGAAGTCTATTTCTGTGATATTACAACTGGCATTTCAGTTCTCTTTTGGTTACTCTCGGCATGCTGTATCTTTTTCTGTTTTTTTTTTTCAGCCTATGTGTATATTTGAATGTTTAATATGTATAGTATGTAAGTGACATGTATCATAGTTTGATCACATCTTATTCCAAATTCATTCTGCCTATCATTCCCTTTTATTGGGAAGTTTAATCCATTTATGTTTACTGTAACTACTGGTAAGATTTATGTTTGCTGTTTTAAAGTATTATCTTCTGTGGTTGTCCCGGAGATTACAGTTAGCACTTATTTGAATTAAACCCAATTTAATTTCAAAAGTAAATGAAAACTTTTGCTCCTGTCTATCTCTGTTATCTCCCCCACCTCCATGTTGTTGTCTCAAATCATCCCACCCTCGCCTTCTCCCACTGAGTCCAAAACTATTCTTTACATCTGTGTCTCCTTTGCTGCCCTGCATGTAGGATCATCAGTGCCATCTTTCTAAATTCCATACATATGCATTAATATACAGTATTTTTCTTTCTCTTTCTGACTTCACTCTGTTATTATACAGAGTGAAAGAAAGTGAAATCGCTCAGTCGTGTCCGACTCTTTGCGACCTGTGGACTGTAGCCCACCAAGCTCCTCTATCCATGGGGTTCTCCAGGCAAGAATACTGGAGTGGGTTGCCATTGAAGGCTCTTATAATAGGCTCTAAGTTAATCCACCTCCTGAGAACTAACTCAAATGCATTCCTTTTTATAGCTGAGTAATAGTCCATTGTGTGTGTGTACCACAGCTTCCTTATCCATTCATCTGCTGGTGTGCATTTAGATTGCTTCCATGTCCTAGTTATTATAATTAGTGCTGCAGTGAACATTGGGATAAATGTGTCTGATTTTTTTAAATAACTTCTTTCTTCCACTCTCCCATCCCCACAAAGGAGAAAGCTTTTCTTTTTTCAGGGGGCAAGTTCCTACACAGGTCAAATACAGCCAGTAGGTGGGGTACACGTAGGACCACCACACAATACAAATAATGAGTCTTTGGGATAAGGCTTTGAGAGAGCTCTAGTTGTGTTGTATTTCTTCTGGTGGTCACCAGGCTAAACTAGGTGTATGGGCTGTCACTTTTTCGAGGCTACTGCTGGAGAATGAAATATCAAACTAGGGTAAGTTAAAATTGATACAAAGCTGTTTCTCCATTGCTGTCTTGTAAATAAATTCTCAGTACCATTTTCCAGGATTCCATATATATGCATTAGAATACGATATTTATCTTTCTTTTTCTGACTTACTTCACTCTGTATAATAGGTTCTAGGTTCATCCACCTCATTAGGACTGACTCAAATGCTTTCCTTTTTATGGCTGAGTAGAGGGTGAGTTGTATGAAAAGAGTAACATGGAAACTTATATTATCATATGTAAAATAGATAGCCAATGGGAATTTGCTGTATGGCTCCAGATACTCAAACAGGGGCTCTGTATCAACTTAGAGGGATGGAATGGGAAGCAAGTTGGGAGGGAGGTTCAAAAGGGAGGGGATATATGTATACCTATGGTTAATTCATGTGAGGTTTGGGAGAAAACAACAAAATTCTGTATAGCGAATATCCTTCAATAAACAAATAAATAAAAATGAAACAACAGTCTTACAGAAAAATCAGCCATTTTTCTTGGAAACATACTTATCCATTTTCTTCTATTAATGTTTATTACAATGCCTATATCATAGGCAGTCCTCAGTATGTGGCAGCAGTTGTTATTCAGAGTCTTCCACAATCCAGCATTTTGGCCTTCCTAGTATAATCTCTATTTTGTATAAACGTCTCCCTCCTTTTTCCCCCTGTTCATCCTACATCTTATCTTTTTTTAACTTACTGAGATTTCAGAAGCATACCCTGCTCTTCTCAGGTTTTACTCACACTCACTCCTCTATATGAAGTAGCTGTGCCTCACCCCCCCCACACACATTAACATGCATATGATTAAATCTGCTTGTTTTTTAGGGCCCAATTTCAATCCACTTTTTTTCATATACCATTATTTCTTCAGTGACCTAAGTTAAAATTACTCTTTGATCACATGACATTTTTTTGTATCTCTGTTATAGCATTCATTTACTGTGTTTTATGTAACTTTTAAAACATCTACTTCTGCTTCATTGGCTACACTAAAGTCTTTGACTGTGTAGATCACAACAAACTATGGAAAATTCAGACCACCTCAACTGCCTCCTGAGAAACCTGTATATGCAGGTCAAGAAACAACAGTTAGAATTGGACATGGAACAACAGACTGGTTCCAAACTGGGAAAGGAGTATGTCACAGCTGTATATTATCACCCTGCTTATATGCAGGGTACATCATGTGAAATGCCAGGCTGGATGAAGCACAAGCTGGCATCAGGATTGCCAGGAGAAATAGCAATAATCTCAGATATGCAGATGGAACCACCGTTATGGCAGAAAGGGAAGTAAAACTAAAGGGACTCTTGATGAGGTGAAAGAAGAGGGTGAAAAAGCTGGCTGAAAACTCAGCATTCAAAAAATGAAGATCATGGCATCCAGTCCCATCACTCCATGCCAAATAGATGGGGAAAACAATGGAAACACAGACTTTCTTTTCTTGGACTCCAAAATCACTGCATATGGTGACTGCAGCCATGAAATTAAAAGGTGCTTGCTCTTTGGAAGAAAAGCTATGACAAACCTAGACAGCATATTAAAAGCAGAGATATTACTTTGCAGACAAAGGTCCATATAATCAAAGCTATGGTTTTTCCAATAGTTATGTATGGATATGAGAGTTGGACCATAAAGAAGACTGTGCACCAAAGAATTGATGCTTTCAAACTGTGGTGTTAGAGAAAACTCTTGAGAGTCCCTTAGACTGCAAGGAGATCAAACCAGTCAATCCTAAAGGAAATCAATCCTGAATATTCATTGAAGGGACTGATGCTGAAGCTGAAGCTCCAGTACTTTGGCCACATGATGCATAGAGCCAACTCATTGGAAAAGACCCTGATGCTGGGAAAGATTGAAGGCAGGAAGAGAAGGGGATGACAAAGGATGAGATAGTTGGATGGCGTCACCGACTCAGTGGACATGAGTTTGAGCAAGCTCCGGGAGATGGTGAAGGACATGAAAGTCTGATATGCTGCAGTCCATAGAGTCGCAAAGAGTCAGACAAGACTGAGCAGCTGAACAACAGCAACAAATGTAACTTTCAGTGAGGTGTAACACAGAAAAGTACACAACTTGTAAGTGTATAGCTAGATAAATTTTCCCATAGTGAGTATGTTCCTATTACTCACTTCCATATCAAGAAACTGAGCATCACCATCATCCCAGAGGCCCCTTGGGTCCTCTTGCAGTCACTACCCTTCCCACCATCTCACCTCAGCCATGCCAAGAGTAACTGCTCTCCTGTCTTCTAACACCATGGTTTAGCTTTGCTTGTTTTAGAACATTATATGAATGAAATTATGTAATGATAAATATTATGTTTGTAAGATTCAGTCATTTTGCTTTCTGTAGTTTCGGTTCATTCATTCTAATTGCTGTTTGGAATTCTGTTTATGAATATCACAATTTCTTTTTCCATTCTACTTTGTATGAACATTGTTGTTTCTTAGTCGTTAAGTCATGCCTGACTCTTTTTGTGACCCCACGGACTTCAGCCTGTCAGGCGCCTCTATCCATGGGCCTTCCTAGGCAGGAATACTGGAGTAGGTTGCCATTTCCTCCTCCAGAGAATCTTATCAGCCCAGGGATCGAACCTGCATCTCTTACCTTGGTAGGGAGGTTCTGTATCACTGAGCCATGTATGGATGTTAGGTTTTTTGTTTGCCTTTCCTTGATGACTAATAAAGTTGAGTGACTTTTTAATTTTTTTTTCTTTTTGGCCCATTGAATACCCTTTTTTGTGAAGAATCTATTTAAGTCTTTTTTTTTTTTCTCTTCTATATAATCATTAAAGGTAGGTAGATATATCACACCTCATTTTCTGCTGACTTGGTTTCTAGAAGACTGCCATACAGTTTACATCATAGCTATATATATATTTTTTTTTAATTTGAGATTTTATGAAGCAGATTAAATCAGGAACTGATTGATGTTTTTCAGAAGGATAATGATGCACTGCTACCTGTCAACATATATGTATTGAATATCCATTGTATAAAACTCTACTTGCCTCATTGGTGATACAAAGAACCACTCACTAATGTACTTGCAAGTCATCTTCTCTATTCCTTAGTTTCTTCATCTATAAAATGGTGTGAATACACAAAGTGATGTTGGAGTTGTTCAGGTATTTTAAATATATACAGCCTTATCCTTTTACTATCCTTTTACTAAAATGATTTCAGAAATATTTGAAACTATTGAGGAAAATTGTGATAAAATCTGATTTGAGTGGAAACTTAAAGAACAGTAATGGTTAATCAAGAATTAATTGAATCAAAGCCCACTGCTTCAGTTTTTTCATTCATTCTTAAACTGTATGGAGAAACTATATACTCAACATTTTATGTGAAGTTAATTTAATTTAAAATTTAAAACCTAGACAATCTAGAAATAAAAGTAAGCACACCAATAGTATGTACTTATACAAAGTGATATGTATTATTTTTTAATTTAAAAAATTTACAGTTCAATTTTACCAAAAGGATAATTGTTTTAAATAGCTGTTTTATAAACAATAGTGAGAAATCAAGTCTTTCTTAAGAAATAATAAAAGCAGAAATATTTACTTTTTATTATTTAAAAGTTGACACAAATTTTTTTTCTCAAACTTATTCAGGATTTTTCAGTGAGTACCTTGAAGTTTATTTTTTTATTAGTAATTTTAAAACTTCAGGATAATATCCTTAATATATCAATCATGATTCATCATGACTGAATCTTTTTCATGGGATTAATACCTAAAGTCATTTCAGCCAGTAATCCCATGAAAAAGGAAAGGCAAGTTAGAAGGAAGGACCTGGTTAGTAAGGTCATACATCATTGTTCCTTATATATATTGTATATATATACATATGTATGATAGTTTAACTCTTCTTTAAATTAGTTTTGTTGTTTTCAAACTGATTTTTTAGAAAAATTGTTTATTATGTAGTTGCCACAAAAATAAGATTTACCAGCTGAATTTCAAAGGTGATATTTGATCTTAGTCTAAGCTCAACTTAGTAGTACTGTTTAACAGCTCTTAATTTCTCTCCAGGACCTAGACTGAAAGACGCTGTAACTAACCAGAGACTTACGCCTTGCTTTTCCAACTGTTCTGTTCTCTGGGACACCAAATCATCATGTACTTTACACTTTGTACTTCTGCAGTGTTCTGTGAGTGTTCCTGCCAAATGCCAGAGCCTGGTGAACTTGAGCCGTGCCTTAGACTCAACTGTGTATCATTGTTCTGCCCAGAACATGAAACAAGAGGAAAAATAAAATCTGTTTATGATCAAGATTAAGCCCTTTCCAAGAGTTTTCTCTCCAGAGATCTAATTGCACCTTAAAATTACTGGAGGATTTCAACAACTGTTGAACATTCAAAGGCTCAAGCTAATTAGATGTTTGACCATATTACTTTTGCCTCATTTATGTGTTAGCTAGCAAATATATAATTTTCTTAATACTTGTAAGGGAGTATAATGCTGCTGTGTCTTTGGGAATGTTCTAAATTCCCTTATCTTTTATTGTCATCTGGAATACATAAATCTTAATAATATTGTAGGTCTTGATAAGGAATAGGCTTTTAATAGAAATTAATACTTTTTAATAAATTCTTCTTTGTAAATATTAGAAAAATTTCAGTGATATAGTTTTTGTTGCTTTCTAAGCATTCAGTTTGCTTATACTCATTAGTTAGTAATAAAAGCTTCTTATCTATAAGATCAATGGATTAGGCCAGATGACCAAATTCCAGATTTACCTCTTTATGCAAGTTTCTCGTGTATGAAATGTGTGTCGTAAAAAATACATGGGAAAATAGTTCAAGATGGTGATGTAAAATCTTAAATTCACCTCCTCCCATGGACATACTGAATCTATAGTCTGAACGGAATAATTTCCTCTTTAAAAAACCTAGAGGCTGGCTGAGTGATGACTACAGGTCACAGAAGTAGGAAGAAAACCACACGGAAGTAGGTAGGAGAGGCTCATAAACCCCACCAACCTTCAATCAGGAGGGAACTCAAAACCTAGAAGTTCTCATAAGAAACAAAGGGTTCAAACCCGCATTGGGCAGCCCATGTTTTAAGACCTGAACCTAAGAGACAAGCCCTCAAAACATCTAACTTCGAAAGCGAATGGGGCTCACGTCCGGAGACCCATAAGACTGTAAGGTTCTGAGTAGTGGCTATTGGAGGGCCCACATACTTGGAATCACCCGCCCCAGGGTTCAGCTCAAATGCAGTCTGTCTTGCTCAGACTTAAGTGAAAGAGGGTCACCTACTTACATTAAAGTAGCAGCCTGGGAGCCAGACATCCAGTTGAAGACACATGTAGGAGACAGCTGGAACACTCTCCAGGGACAGACTGGCATGTGCTGTCTTTGCACTTCTGCTCCAGAATACCAGTTATCACCCAGAAGAAAGCTACTACATGTATCTGGTTCCCTGATTTTTGCAACTTCTGCCCAGGGGACACCTCTTAATCGCCTACCTTTGGAGTCCGGGGAGCTTGTGTTCCTGGTCCAATGTAACTGTAACAGTCATCCAGAAAGGTGATTATACCCTTGTCTGGCACCCTGATTTTTACAGCTGCTGCCAGAAGAAACATCTACATAGCATGGGATGGGTGCCAGTGGGGCTTATAGTCCTGGGTCCAGAACTGTAACCGACAGAGAAAGAGTTCTTTCATAACTCCCGCCTCCAGGCATAACAACAGTCACAGACCCAAGAGCTCGGTTTTTCTGTGAAAGAGACCTGTTACCCAGCTGTGATGGCTGCAGCCTGAGGGGGTATGCTTCTAAGTAAGTGTGCATCTGGGGACTGATTGTAATCCTTTTCAGAGACATCAGAGAGCTGGTGCTGTCTTCGTGCTCTCCCTCTGCCACACTCCTGAGTGCCAGTATGCCCCCAAGGGGAGGTTTACTCGCATCCAGCAACCTGGGTTTTGTAGCTGGGGCCTAGGGAATGCTGCTAAATTAACTGGCTCTGGTAGTCAGGGGGGCTTGAATTCCTGGACCATTCCAATGGAATGTGGCAGTTGGAGTGATAATTCTTGGTGAAGTACCATCCCCAAGACACTGCACAGCCAGTAGACTTGGGCACAGCCCCCCAGTTTTTCTGTGAAAGAGGCTTTTTTGCTCTGGCCCAAGGGGCAGGCCTCAGGTTTGGCATATGTCTAGTGGCCTACAAAGCTACTCAGAAGAAACAGAGGTAGTCTCGCCTCTTTCCCTCTGTCTTGCTGCAGCTCACCAGTGTCTCACAGAAAAGTGCTTATGCTCTTGTCAGGAGCCATGAGTTTTGCAACTGCCCAGGGGACACCTCCAGATTGCTTGGCTCTGGTGCCAGCAAGGCTTATGCTTGTGTTCACACTGACGTGTATATACCTACATACTTTTAAAAGCTGCTTCTGAGGGTCTGATTTCCAGTCAGCCTGATTTTAGGTGCTGAGATCCTCCCCTTTGGGGCCCTGATAGGTCCTGGTACATACTTAAGTAGTGGGAGTTATTTAAAAATATAATAGACCACTTGGGAAAGTACAGAAGTTTAAGGGCCAAACCAAGACCTAGGACAGGTTTGAACAATGATTTTCATCTCTTGTACTCCTTCAAGACTGGGTGGGTGGTGGTTTCATCTACTGCATAGAAACCATCACAAAGTCAAGCAAAATAAACAGAGGAATATGTTCCAAATAAAGCATAAGGTTAAACCTCAGCAAAAAAAAAAACCTTAATAAAATGGAGATAAGACACATTATAATTGAAATGTCAAAAGTTAAATACAAGGAAAAAATCTTTAAAGCAGCAAGAAAAAGCAACCAGTTACAAATAAGCAAACCCCCATAAGATTATCTGCAGATTTGTCAGCAGAAACTTTATTAGCCAGATGAGACTGGCACAATATATTCAAACTGCTGAAAGGGAAAAATCTCCAATAAAGAGTACTCTACTCAGCAGAGTTAAAGAGGAAAGTCCATAGTGATAAATGCCTACCTCAAGAAACAACAGCAGCCTCAAAAAACCTTACTTTTCACCTCAAGAGACTAGTTAAAGAACAATGCCCAAAGTCAGTAGAAGGAAGGAAATAACAGAGATTAGAGCAGAAAATGGAGAAGGAAATGGCGACCCACTCCAGTATACTTGACTGGAGAATCCCAGGGACGGAGGAGCCTGGTGGGCTGCCGTCTTTGGGGTCATACAGAGTCGGACATGACTGAAGTGACTTAGCAGCAGCAGAGCAGAAAAACTTAGCTAGATTCACCAAGAGAAAAAGAGAGGAGTCAAATAAATGACATCAGAAATGAAGGGGAAATAGTACAACTGATACCACAGAAATACAAAGGATGATAAGAGACTACTTCAGACAGTGACATGCCAACTTATTGAACAACCTAGAAGAAATGGATAAATTCCTAGAAACATACAGCCTACCAAGACTGAGATCATAAAGAAATAGAAAATTTGAACCAACTAATTACTAGTTAAGGAGATTGAATCAGTAATCAAAAACCTCCCAAATGTTCTACCAAACATTTAAAGAAGAATTACTACCTATCTTTCTCAAACTCTTTGAAAAAATAGAAGAGGTGGGTGGAAACTTCCAGATTCATTTCATGAAGCCAGAATTACCCTGATCCCAAAACCAGACAAGGATGCCACAAGAAAAGAAAATTACAATATTTCTGTTGAATATAGATGTAAAAATTCTCAGAAAATATTAGCAAACCGAATTCAACAATACGTTAAAAGGATCATACAACATGATCAAGTGGGATTTATTTTAGAGGTAAATATTGCTGGGTCAACATTCACAAATCAGTGTGATTAAACACAAAGTGAAGGATAAAAATCATATGATTATCTCAGTAGCTACAGGAAAAGCATTTGACAGAAATCAACATTCATTTATGATCAAAAAGAACTCAATAAAGCAACTGTGAAGGAAATGTACTTCAACATAACAGAAGCCATATACAACAAGCCCACAACCAATGTCGTACTCAAAAGCTGCCCACTCTTGCCACTTTTATTCACCATAGTACTGGGAGTCTTAGCCCTTGCAAGTAGACAAGAAAAAGAAATAAAAGTCATCCCTATTGGAAAGGAGAAAGTAAACTGTCAGCGATTTGCAGGTGGCATGATATTATATATAGAAAACCCTAAAGAGTCCAACAAAAAACAATTAGAACTAATAAATTGAGTAATGTTGCAGGGTTCAAATGAATACACAAAAATCTTTTGCATTTCTATACACACTATCAGGGCTTCCCTGGTGGTTTAGTGGTAAAGAATCTGATTTCAAACTCTATTTTGTAACAATATGGTATTGGCATGAAAACATATAGTTGAATGAAGTTGAATAGAGAGCCCAGAAATAAACCCATACATACATGGTCAATTAATTTACAACAAAGAAGCCAAAACTATGCAGTGGGATAAGGACAGTCCCTTCAATAAATGGTGTTGGGGAAACTGGAGAGCCTCATGCAGAAGACTGAAACTGGGATTTTATACCACATGAAAAATTTCCTCCAATTGGATTAAAAAAGGCTTNACAATATGGTATTGGCATGAAAACATATAGTTGAATGAAGTTGAATAGAGAGCCCAGAAATAAACCCATACATACATGGTCAATTAATTTACAACAAAGAAGCCAAAACTATGCAGTGGGATAAGGACAGTCCCTTCAATAAATGGTGTTGGGGAAACTGGAGAGCCTCATGCAGAAGACTGAAACTGGGATTTTATACCACATGAAAAATTTCCTCCAATTGGATTAAAAAAGGCTTTTGAATACAAGACCTAAAATCATAAACTCCTAGAAGAAAAGATAGGTAGCAAGACCCACTTTTTTTTTTCCAATGTATATATGTACCACATCTTTTAATTAATTAATTTTTTTATTATATCCCTTTATCACATATATCCCTTTCCTGTTGAACCTCCCTCCTGTCTCCCTCCCCATGCCACCCCTCTGGGTTGATACAGAGCCCCTGTTTGAGTTTCCTGAGCAAATTCCCATTAGCTATCTATTTTACATATGGCAATGTAAGTTTCCATGTTACTCTTTCCATACATCTCACCCTCTCCTCCTCTCTCCCCATGTCCATAAGTCTGTTCTCTATGTCTGTTTCTCCATTGCTGCCCTGTAGGTAAATACTCTGCTAACTCGCTTCAGTCATGTCTGACCCTGTGCGACCCCACAGATGGCAGCCCACCAGGCTCCCCCATCCCTGGGATTCTCCAGGCAAGAACACTGCAGTGGGTTGCCATTTCCTTCTCCAATGCATGAAAGTGAAGTCGCTCAGTCTTGTCCGACTCTTAGCGACTCCATGGACTGCAGCCTACCAGGCTACTCTGTCCATGTGATTTTCCAGGCAAGAGTACTGGAGTGGGGTGCCATTGCCTTCTCCCTAGATAAATACTAGACTACCATTTTTCTAGATTCCATATATATGCATTAGAATATGTTATTTATCTTTCTCTTTCTGACTCACTTCACTCTGTGTAATAGGTTCTACATTCATCCATTTCATTAGAACTGACTCAAATATCTTCCTTTTTATGGCTGAGTAATAGTCCATTATGTATATGTACCACAACTTCTTTATCCATTCATCTGTCAATGGACATCTAGATTGCTTCCATGTTCTAGCTATTGTAAATAGTGCTGCAATGAACAATGGGTTACATGTGTCTTTTTCAATTTTGGCTTCCTTAGGGTATATGCCTAGGAGTGGGATTGCTGGATCATATGGTGGTTTTATTCCTAGTTTTAATTTTAAAGAATCTCCATACTGTCTTCCATAGTGGCTGTATCAATTTACATTCCCACCAGCAGTGCAAGAGCATTCCCTTTTCTCCACACCCTCTCTAGAATTTATTGTTTGTAGACTTTTTGATGATGGCCATTCTGACTGGTGTGGGGTGATATCTCACTATAGTTTTGATTTGCATTTCTCTAATAATGAGTGATGTTGAGCATCTTTTCATGTGTTAGTTAGCCATCTGTATCTCTTCTTTGGAGAAATGTCTGTTTAGGTCTTTTTCCCACTTTTTGATTGGGTTGTTTTTCTGGTATTGAGTTGTATAAGCTGCTTGTATATTTCGGAAATTAATCCTTTGTCAGTTGTTTGATTTGCTATTATTTTCTCCCATTCTGAGGGTGTCTTTTCACCTTGCTTATAGTTTCCTTTGCTGTGCAAAAGCTTTTAAGTTTAATCAGGTCTCACTTGTTTACTTTTGTTTTTATTTCTGTTACTCTAGGAGGTGGGTCATAGAGGATCTTGCTTTGGTTTATGTCATCTAGTGTTCTGCCTATGTTTTCCTCTAAGAGTTTTATAGTTTCTGGTCTTACATTTAGGTCTTTAATCCATTTTGAGTTTATCTTTGTGTATGGTGTTAGAAAGTGTTCTAATTTCATTCTTTTACATGTAGGTGTCTGTTTTTCCCAGCACCATTTATTGAAGAGGTTGTCTTTGCCCCGTTGTATATTCTTGCATCCTTTGTCAAAAATAAGGTACCCATAGGTGCATGGGTTTATTTCTGGGCTTTCTGTCTTGTTCCATTGGTCTATATTTCTGTTTTTGTGCCAGTACCATACTGTCTTGATGACTGTAGCTTTGTAGTATAATCTGAAGTCAAGAAGGTTGATTCCTCCAGCTCCATTCTTCTTTCTCAAGACTGCTTTGGCTATTCAGGGTCTTTTGTGTTTCCATATGAATTGTGAAATTTTTTGTTCTAGTTTTGTGGAAAACGCCATTGGTAATTTGATAGAGGTTACATTGAATCTGTAGATTGCATTTGGTAGTATAGTCCTTTTCACAATATTGATTCTTCCTGCTCAAGAACATGGAATATCTCTCTATCTGTTCATGTCATCTTTGATTTCTTTCATGTCTTATAATTTTCTGTGTTCACTTCTTTTGTCTCCTTAGGTAAGGTTATTCCTAGATGTTTAATTCTTTTTGTTGCAGTGGTGAATGGGATTGATTCCTTAATTTCTCTTTCTTATTTTTCATTGTTGGTATATAGAAATGCAAATGATTTCTGTGTATCCTGAATCACTTGTGTGTACAAGTGATTTTGTATCCTGCAACTTTGCTAAATTCACTGATTAGCTCTAGTAATTTTCTGATACTATCTTTAGGATTTTCTATGTACAGTATCATGTCATCTTTAGACAGTGAGAGCTTTACTTCTTTTCCAGTCTGGATTTATTTCTTTTTCCTCTCTTGATTGAACTTCCAGAACTATGTTGAATAATAGTGGTGAAAGTGGACACCCCTGTTTTGTTCCTGATCTTAGGGGGAATGCTTTCAGTTTTTCACCATTGAGAATAATGCTTGCTGTAGGCTTATCATATACAGCCTTGACTATGTTGAGGTAGGTTCCTTCTCTGCCCATTTTTTTAAGAGTTTTAATCAAATGGGTGCTGAATTTTGTAAAAAGCTTTTTCTGCATCTACTGAGATTATCATATGGTTTTTATCTTTAAATGGTGTGTCACATTGATTGATTTGCATATATTGAAGAATCTTTGCATTCTTGGAGTAAACCCAACTTGGTCATGGTGTATGAGTTTTTTGATGTGTTGCTGAATTCTGTTTGCTAAAATTTTGTTGAGGATTTTTGCATCTATGTTCATCAGTGATATTGGCCTGTAGTTTTCTTTTATTGTGTTGTCTTTGTCTGGTTTTTTTATCAGGGTGATGGAGGCCTTGTAGAATGAGTTTGGAAGTGTCCCTTCCTCTGCAATTTTTTGAAAGAGTTTTAGAAGGATAGGCATTAGCTCTTCTCTAAATGATTGATAAAATTCTCCTGTGAGGCCATCTGGTCCTGAGCTTTTGTTTTTTGGGAGATTTTTTTATCACAGCTTCAATTTGAGTTTATAATTAAGTTGTTCATAATTTCTGTGTCTTCCTGTTTCAGTCTTGGAAGGTTAAACTTTTCTAAGAATCTGTCCATTTCTTCCAGGTTATACATTTTATTGCCATATAATTGTTCATAATAGTCTCTTATAATCCTTTGTAGTTCTGCACTGTTGTTGTAACCTTTCCTTTTTCATTTCTAATTTTGTTGAGTTGATTCTTTTCCCTTTTTTTCTTGATAAGTCTGGCTAAAGGTTTGTCAATTTTATCTTCTCAAAGACCAGCTTTTAGTTTTATTAATCTTTACTATTGTTCCTTTCATTTCTTTTTCATTTATTTCTGTCAGATCTTTGATTTCCTTTTTGATACCTTCAGTAACCTGTTGGTTATTTAGAAATGTGTTATTTAATCTCCACGTGTTTGTTTCTTACAGGGGTTTTTTGTTGTTGTTGTAATTGATATCTAGTCTCATAGTGTTGTGGTCAGAGAAGATACTCGATATGATTTAAGTTTTCTTAAATTTACTGAGGTTTGATTTGTGTCCTAAAATGTATCCTGGAGAATGTTCCATGTGCACTTGAGAAGAAGATGTATTCTTCTGCATTTGGATAAGACCCACTTCTTGATGTGGGTCTTGGCCATGATTTTTTTTTAATCTGATGGCAAAGATAGAATTTTTTAAAAATCAAAGATAAACAAATAGAACTGCATTAAAACTATCAGCCAAATAAAAAGGCAACCTAGTGAGTTGCAAGTCATATCTGTTAAGGGGTTAATATTCAAAGTGTATAAAAAATCATTCAACTCAAAAACAACAAAAATAATTTGGTTTTTCAATTGGCTAGAAGATATAAATAGACATTTTCCAAAAGAGACATCAAGATGAAAACAAGGGGTGTATGAAAAGATGCTTAGCATCACTAATCATCAGGGAAATGCAAATCAAAACCACAGTGAACTATCACCTCATACCTGTCAGAGTGACTGTTATCAAAAAGACAACAAATACAAGCATTGGTGAGGATGTTAAGAAAATTGAACCCTGTGTGCTGTTGGCAGGAATATAAATTGGTGCAGCCACTATGAAAAACAGTGTGGAGGGTCTTGAGAAATTAAAAACAGAACTACCATGTGATCCAGCAGTTCTGCTTCTGGCTGTATATCTGAAAAATGAAAACACTAACTTGAAAATACATGCAGTGCCATGTTCATTGCAGCACTGTTTATAAAAGCCAAGGTATGGAAACAACCTAAGCGTCCATCAGTGAGTGGATGGATAAAGACATTGTGCATATACACAGCAGAATATTATTCAGCCTTAAGAATGAAATCTTGGCATTTGCAGCAACATGATTGGACCTCAAGAGCATTATGCTAAGTGAAGTAAATCAGACAGAGAAAGATGAATACAATGTGATCTCTCATACATGTTGCAACTAAAAATTCTTTTTTAAAAAGCTAACAGATAGAGATAATTTATTGTTGGTTGTGAAAAGGATGTTAGTAAAGGCTGGGAAAGATGAGTGAAGTGGGTCCAGGGTTTTTTTTTTTAAACAAAGCATTTTGAAATCACACATTAAGTCAGAAGTCGATGCCTGGAATTTGTAGGAGTCTATAACCCAATTAGAACTTTTGGTACACAAATTGAAAGCATGTTCTTATGAAGAAAAGCAGTTGGACTTTATACCATTTCATAAACATGTAATGGTATTTTCCTTTATTTTCCACATAATATACAGATTATCCTTTCATCAATCTTTTTATAGGTAGAAATGTGTCATTGCAATGAGACAGCTTAATTGCACTCTAGGGACTATTGTCACCATCCTCATTAACTGGCGTTTAGGCAGTAGTGGCTCAGCTGGTAAAGAATCCGCCTACAAAAAAAAAAAAAAAGAATCCACCTACAGTGCAGGAGACATAGCTTTGGTTCCTGGGTTGGGAAGATTCCCTGGAGAAGGGAAAGGCTACCTACTCCACTACTCTGGCCTGGAGAATTCTTTGCAACCCAATGGGCTGTATAATTCTCTAGACCAGAATACTGGAGTGGATGGCTTTTCCCTTTTCCAGGGGATCTTCCCAACCCAGGGATTGAACCCAGGTCTCCCACATTGCTTTACCAGCTGAACCACAAGGGAAGCCTGAGAATATTGGAGTGGGTAGCCTATCTCTTCTCCAGGGGATCTTTCTGACCCAGGAATCGAGCAGGGGTCTCCTGCATTCCAGGCAGATTCTTTACCAACTGAACTGTCAGGGAAACTTGTTGGGGTGGAATTAAATGAAGTAACATGTACGAAGCAGTCCAAAAATGTCTAAGTATTGTTATGTATCCTATGACTGTATTTTGCTGTATTTTATGATTTTCATTTATATTTTTGTACCTTTAAGCAATGTTTGCTGTTAACTTACATAGTTTATTTGTAAATGGTATGAATAAACTTTAAAGATAGACTTGCTGCTGAAGATTTTGAGTGACGTGTTGGCCATATTAAATGTTAGGCTTAATTTCAAAGTCTGTAAAGCATACTTTAAAAATAAAACAGTAAAACAAAAAGAAAAATCTGATTTCAAGAATGGCATTAGACTGTTAGTTATCCTGTGAATAGCACATTCACTGTGCCTTCCCCTTTTTTTGAGTCCTGTAACTATAATCTGATGCTGAGTTAGGTATTAATTGACACCATATCTTGCTTGATCAAACTGCAGTTAAAGTTATGAAGCAGGAAAACCAGATATAAACTAACCAAGATCTTGACGTGGCCTGGAATGACCTATGGTGTGTTATATAGCCCTGGTTTCAAAATTGTGAATAAGTAGGATAGCCTGTAAATGGCTCAGACAGCAAAGAATCTGCCTGTAATCCAGGCGATCTGGGTTTGATCCCTAGGTTGGGGGGAACCCCTGGAGAAGGGAATGGCTACCCAGCCCAGGATTCTTGCTGGGAGAATTTCATGGACAGAAGAGGCAATAAATATTTAATTATTGATATATTAAAGAGTCATTGAATATCTGGAACTTCTCAGTAGGGAAGAGACTGTAATAGTGAAATTCTTTTTCTTTGGTAATTAGAACCACTGAAGATTGGTTAGACCACCTCACAATCTAGAGCTCTCTCTCTCAGGCAAAGTGCTCAGATACCCATTTGAGGATAGCCGTTTCCATACCTGCCAGGAAGTTGACCTATGCCACCTTCTGAACTCATTTCACAAAGAAATTGATGACCTGTTCAGGTGTTGTTATTGTTACTTTCAAACTGAAGCACTCTGTTTTCTCTTTGACGTGTAAGATTTCAAAGTGTAGAGTGTTGAGTCATAAGTAGTTTTATTCCCAACATTGCCTTCTGTTTGATTCAGGAGGTATAATTTGAGCTGTTTATATGTCTCCAAAGTACGTTTTACATTTATCTCTAAATAATATTTTAAAGGTAAGTTCATTGTTTTAAAAATTTATTCTCCCAATGAATTCCCCTCTTTTAGTGGCATAAATAAGAGTCAAAAACCAGATGAAACTGGATGGTCCCATTCTAAAATCATTCTGAAATCAGGATTAATTCAATTTGACAAGAAAATTTTGCATCGGTCATCCTGACACAGTTTTGCCAACCTTCTGCCTACCCCTTCTGCCAAAGTAAAGAACTTTAGTGTACTAATACAGTGAAAAAAAACATCAAAACCTCAGTCACAAAAGGATAGAATAGATATTATATCTCTCATTAGACTCATTGCTTTCTCTTTATACGATTTCAGGTTTTTTAGGCCCACCTGCCAGTGCTGTTATAGGAGCCAGTGGGCACTGTTTTCTTTCTTTGCTTCATTTGCACATTGCTTCAATGTGTTTCTTTAAGGTTTCTTATCATTTTAAATATGACATACTTACTAAGTCATATTTAAACTCATATCAAGTTATATGTCATATTAAGGTTTAATGTGACTCTTAGGTCTTGTTCCTTGTTCTAAGAATACAGTGGTGAACCAAATAGACATGGTCACTACCCTGGTTGAACTTACAGTCTAATGGAGGAGACAAACAACAAATAAATTAGCTGTTACATAATTGGAAGCTAGGAGAATAAAAGATACAAAGTACACAGATAAGGAAGGTGGTGAGGGCATGGCAGGAGAGCGCTGCTTTGGATAGGGAAGACAGAAGAGACCCTTTCAAAATCATACCAGTCTGGAACTTGAAGGGTAAGAAAATATTCCAGGTAGTGGAAACAAGTATCAAGGCCCTAAGTTGTAAAAGAGCTCATTCATTCTCTTTCTGTGCTCGTTTAACTTGCTAGTGAAATGGTTATGATTTGATGCAGTTCATTTATTTAAATTGTCAGTTCCACAAGAGTCATTGCTTCACTTTGCGCTTTAAACCTTGGCCCCTGAACCACTTGGAGTATCACATTTAGTCTCAGCTTAAATATGATGTGTCTAATATTCCTTATAGAGGGAATTCACAGTACATATCAGCTCCTTTCCCTTCTCCCTGCTCTGCAGCATTGTTGAGAATGTGTTTGCTAGGCACCTCCACTCCTTCCCCTCAGCCCCACCCACAACAGGAGTGTGCAGTGCTTGGTGCTGCGACAGGGAGGGTACAATCAAGGAAAACACCAGTCTTCAGACCTACCCATTCTCTCTGTTGAGGCTTCCATCCTTCTCCTGAGTGTCTACCAATTTGACTTCCAAGTTCATATCACTTCGAAGATGTTGCCAGCATACTCAACTGTCCACTACAAGAACTCAAGTCCCAGTTACCACTATCTGCTGCCCATTCTAGTGGATTTTCTTGTTTATCCTAAACCTCTCTCCTTGGATCTCTACCACATGACTTCATCAAGAAGCTATATTGGTTGATTCTGAAATGGGGAGGGAGCAGGGAGATTTGACTAAGTTATTTTGCAATTCCTCTGACTTCTTTTTTGGTATGCCTCAGGTAGTGGTTCTCCCAAAGGCCAACAGGAAATGGCCTTTTCCTGCTGCTGAACTGGTGAAGGAGGAATTGGTCTTCTACTTAGGACTGGCAGCTGTAGAAAAAGACAGAGTACCTGATTCTAGTAGTAGTTAAGACTTGGCTTGTTTCCCTGGTCCCACTTGAAGTTACTGCCTTATTAAGTACATTTTTCTTGGCATTAATAGGGGTGGTAGGGATGAGAACACTGTGCCTTCATTTTTTCCCTTACTAGTAAAATGAGAGTATTGGTATAGATGATCCCTAAGGTTCCTTTAGTCATAATATATCGTGTTTGTAATCTAAACCATGTAGTAGTCTTGTCTCTGTCTGACACCCATAATGTTTACATTGGAAATTATTCCAGTATATGAGCTTGAGACATATGTGGAAATAGAGCCCAACTGGTTGAGTGTTAGTTTCTGCTATTAAAAGCAGTATTACTGTATGCCCTGAGGATGAAACAAACTAACTAAGCCTGAGTTAGTCTTTAAAGAAGGATGAGCATATATCAATGAAAATTGTAGTGAATGACTTGAAGATGTGTTTCTCCACTTTGTCATAAGGGTCAGATTTGACTGAAATGACACTGTGCTAATGTGATTCTGAGTTCTGTTGCTCTCTAAATTGATCCCTTCTTCTCTTGCAGGAGCTATTGTGACAATCTTGGCTACCATCCATTGAGCGCTGCTGACTTCGGGAAGATTATGAAAAATGTCTTTCCAAACATGAAGGCACGTCGTCTGGGCACAAGAGGCAAATCTAAATATCCTTTACCAGTTTGATTTTCAGTGATCTCTTTAAGTTCTCACTTATTACTGAATATCTGCTGTTGTAGTTCAACTAGCAACTGTATTTAGAAATAAATTTAAATCAACAAATATAAACAACCCAAAAGTACTTAGAATAATTGTAAATGTTATTCTCCCAGCTATTTATCACACTGCAAAAGAAATAACAAATGGTGGTTATTAGGATTGCGATAGATCTCACCTTACTCTGTCACTGTAATGTGTCCTTAATGGTTTGATCTTCTTTTCCTTAGTAGTGAGGATTATCAAGGTATATCATAGGACAGCACTTGAAATTATATCAATAAAAGTGGGAAAAGATGTTAGCTTATCATCTTTCCTTCCTCTACCTGAGAAACATAGGGCTCTCCCTGGTGATATATACAACGTTCAAAAATTTCCTTGTGGAACTTGGCCTGCAGGATTAGTGTTATCGTTAAACTGTTTTTCATCCAGTCATCTAAAGGCTATTTTAAAATTAAACCAGGGCATAGAAAAGGCCCCATAGGAGCAAACAGAAGTAAGGAAATTAAAATTAAGACTTAAAGTTCTTCCTACCCTTGGAAGAAGATTGTCACATGGAGGGTTGGAAATCCTATTAGAAATACATCATTTCTCTCTGCTTAGCTGTTGGCCTCTTTCAAAGCATGAAAATTCTTCCATGGAGGAGAGGGGAAGGGGAGAGGCTGCTTTTCTAAAGGGACTCCAGGCAGGTGTTCTCTAACTACTAGTTGCACGACCTAGTCTTGTGTCCTGAGTGCAAACAAAAATGTCTTGGTGTGTCATTGGCATGTTACAGGTGATAATCCTGTGTGTTTCAGTGGAAAAAGAGAAGTGAAAAGGTTAAAGCCCTTGTGACACTCTTAAGAGTTGTTTTTGTCCCTGTGCCCTGGCTAGAGTTTCCCTTCTCTCTGCCAGGTTTCCATCTGGATATTCCTTTCCTTCTGACCTGTTTGTTACTGGTGGCTGGCACAGCTTATTAGGAACATTTATTCATAAAATTTATTCCAGATGAGAATCATTTTGTTTCCTTTAAGATGGTAATATTCTATAAGAACTGTTGCAGTTTCAAAAGAGTAAAGGTGTCCTGAGTTTCTAATATTAAAGTCTCTTCCTGAAGAACTCAGAAAGTAGATGATGTCTCAGGCCAGTTTTATTCTCACTTCATATATGGTTGCTTTCCAAGTGCTAACTATATAAATAGTTCATTTAATGTAGAATACTTTAGACCTTGACCATTTATTACATATTGCTACAGTGGACTAAGAAAAAAAGCTTTTGTTCATATGCCAACACTGCCCAATCTTGATTTTCACAAAACTGGAGATGGGGTAAGAATTTCTGCCTTTTATTTTTAATAAGTAAAATTGTACCTTATTAACATCAAAATGCATAGTGCATAGTCTCATTTGGATAAACAAACAACGGTCATGTATTTGGACTATTCGGTCCATGGAATTCTCTAGGTCAGAATACTAGAATGGGTAACCTGTTCCCTTCTCCAGGGCATCTTACCAACCCTGGAATTGAACCCAGGTCTCCTACACTGCAGGTGGATTCTTTACCAGCTGAGCCACCAGGGAATCCCAAGTAAAACTGTACCTTATTATCAACATTGAAATGCATACTACATAGTCTCATTTGGATTAAACCAGGGACCAGAACTGCGCCTTTTACTAAATAAATGAGCCAAAAAACTCAACAATGGCTGGACACTGTTAGCGTACATTGCTTATTTCACATGGCTCTTGAAATTAAGGGGAAAAAATGATGGATCTAAAGTTACTGATTTGTAGATAAATTCATGGTATATATTGTCAAATGGAAAATTTGAGCTACAGAGTAATGTGTATAGAATGAATGTTTTCAGAAGAGAAAATATAGTTCATGGCATAGCTTGTTTTCTTGATGTTAGAAAAGGTTTTTAGAAAAATTCAGATCTGTCATGCTTCATGTATGTTTAACAACATATGTTTAGATGTTATATTCACAATGCTGATGATGGCTGTGCACCAGTAGGTACAGGCATAGGACCCGTATTTGCAAGGATCTACTTTTATGCCTCCCAATACTAGTCACTTAGTACTGCTTTGATCTGACAGATTTAGATTATATCTTCTGATTAAGGGGCTTCACTGGTGGTTTAGACAGTAAAGAATCAGCCTATAATGCAGGAGACCCAGGTCCACTCCCTAGGTTAAGAAGATCCCCTGGAGAAGGAAATGGCAACCCACTCCAGTATTCTTGCCTGAAGAATTCCATGGACAGAGNATTTAGATTATATCTTCTGATTAAGGGGCTTCACTGGTGGTTTAGACAGTAAAGAATCAGCCTATAATGCAGGAGACCCAGGTCCACTCCCTAGGTTAAGAAGATCCCCTGGAGAAGGAAATGGCAACCCACTCCAGTATTCTTGCCTGAAGAATTCCATGGACAGAGGAATATGGTGAACTACAGTCCATGGGGTCACAAAGAGTCAGATACAACTGAGTGACTTTCACTCACTCACTTCCTATGTATCTTGAATGTACTTCAATTTAATTTCTCTGAACTTTCTTTTTAAAAGTCTTCCCCACCTCCCTTTTTCTTCTGTTTAGTTGGAAGGCACTGAACCTTCTGGGCAGCTTCAGAACATTGATGAAGAAGTTATCTCTTCTGCCTGCCGTCTTGTGTGTGAGTGGGCCCAGAAGGTGTTAAGCCAGCCATTTGACACAGTCTTGGAATTAGCCCGCTTCCTTGTAAAAAGTCACTATATAGGCACCAAGTCGATGGCAGCGCTTACTGTAATGGCAGCAGCACCACCAGGTACAAAATTATTAACAAGCTGAAACTGACAAGGTGTTACTACATCTAGAGTTGGTGGTAAAAAAGAGTTTAGCCATAACACTTCTTTCTCTTTTTAGTATTTGTATATGTTCACTCTTCATTTAATACTAAATTCAGATGGGCTTATTGAACTAACAAAAATAATAATAGTTTTTTCATGATAAATTTTAAGTTACAGCTTTGTATGTTGATCTGCTTAAATATGAAACCGTTATGATTTGCCAGTTGGTATTTCATTAATTTTTCCATTGCTGTTTTAAAGTTTAAAGAATATATGTATGTGTACTTTTAAGTATATGTTTCTAAATTAATAAATATTACAAGTAAATAGTAAAGTTAAGTTTTTAAATTACTTGCTGAGACTCCTATCCCCAAAACTAATACTTATAAATCTTATAAATGAAGTGATCTTTGGACAATGTGAAAGGTACCTGGTCTCACAAAAAGTAAATCATGTGAATGAAGCATCACTATGAAATAACAAGAGTGACTTTTTAAATATGCATTCAAATAGCTATTTTTATTCAGATAGGAACTCTAGAATTGACAGTTTGAGGACTGGCAGTATCATTAGAATAATGACTCTCTTGTAAGTTAATAGCTGTATAAAATACCTGTTTTCATGAAATTTTTCAAATGTCTTATTTAGGTCATACTTTAATAACCTAAGAAAGAGTGAATAAATTTTGTTATTACTCTAGGAAATTATAACTTCTTTAAAAAAATTTATTAATGTGAAATGGTAGATTTCTCACAGTGAGGAGTATAATTATACTCTTAAATAATTTTATTTTTTATCTTAACTTCATTATTTTAATAAGGAATCCTTTTCCTCTATGTTTAAGAAGCTTTAAGCATTTGTGGTATGTGTGTGAGATTGTTCTGTTCTTTCATTTTTTTTGTCATTTGAGGGCCATCAATATGACCAAAATAGCCTTTTACAAGAGCCTCATCATAATTTTTCATATCTCAATATAAACTGGATGACTCAAATCCATGCATTTACAGTTACACAGGGGCTGAAGAGTGCATGGGCAGCCTGATGTAGCTAGTTAGTTCACATCTGTTACCTCATTTATTCCCATGGCAGTCCTGTAAGAGACATGATATTTATTCCCATTTTAAAGATCAGAAAAAAACTAAGACTAAGGGAAAGTCAAAGAAAGTGAAATCGCACAGTCGTGTCTGACTCTTTGCGACCCCCATGGACTGTAGCCTGCCAGGCTCCTCCACCCGTGGGATTCTCCAGGCAAGAAAGAATACTGGAGTTGGGTTGCCATTTCCTTCTCCAAGAGATCTTCCCAACCCAGGGATAGAACCCGGGTCTCCCGCATTGCAGGCAGATGCTTTACCATCTGAGCCACCAGGGAAGCTTAAGACTAAGGGAAGTTAAGTAATTTGTCCATAGTCATTCAGATGAATTGTGGAGCCAGAATTTGAATTCTGATTTGTCTCTCCAAAACCAAGGTTACTCCTTTACATAAGGCTGTTCTAGCTTCTGACAAAACAGGTTCAAAAAAAGATATGGGCCCTTCAACTTTCAGTGTTCCTTTTCTCCTACCCCTACTGACACCCAGAGGAGGAACACTTTGAGGATTTAAGAGATATCATAGGTATCTAGATATCATATCAAAGAAACACCTGTCTTATTTCCCACAGTATTCACATAGGCTGACTAAAAAAGAATGTTGAGTTAATGGATTTTTAAGGCATAAGTGTGAAGAAAGGTATATTCTATAAATGAAAATACTGACAATCATATAAATAGACATTTGTATAAATAGATAATATATAATATATATTATACAATATATAAATAGACATATAAATAGATACAATATGTAAATAGACATTTGTAACTTTTTGAAAGTAGCTTGGGAGGCTGTTCTTTTAACAACTGTGTCATTACTCGGTATTTTAGAATCTCCTGCAATTTTGTTCTCAGCCACTGCCACTTTTAAAAATACCTTTTGTAGTGAATAATCTTCATCCTTTGAAGATGAATCTGTTTTTTTTATAGTCTCCATATTAAGAACAGGTTGTATTACAGATGTCCTTTTCTAAGTCAGCTGCTTGGAACCCGTTCCTGTCCAGAAACCCTGGCAGGAGGCATCAGACAGAGAGCTTTGAGCGGTTGGCAGAGGCTCTTGGGGTGCAGGTGCTGAGCAGCCGGAGCCGAAGCTACGGGTTGCAAGGGAGCAGTGCGATTTGAGTGGATTTGAGGGGAAAAAATAGTACTTAGGTGATTAAAGGGAAGGTCAGAAAAGGAGAGATTGTTGAGGAATGAGTGTGTGGGTGAGAGTTTACAGGTACTTTTTCTCCTTCTCGTCTCCCACTCACCAGGCTGTTGCTGTTCACAAGATGAAAAGCAGAACCGTTTGGTGAGGGGAAGGGCAGGGCGTGCCCTCAGGATGGGGTGGCCTCCCCTGGCCTCTCTCCATTCTTCTTACTGACTCTGCTCCCTTTCTGTTGATCTTAATACCACTCCCTAGATGTGAAATGAGCTTTTGAAAAATTAATTTTCTTACATAACCAGTTTTTCTTAAATTAAAATATATCCCGTGTTTATTTTATCATTCCTTTTTCTCAGTGTTTCATCTTACAACTGCTTGAAAAAGTTTCCTCGGAGACCCTTTTTTTAGACTTTATTAACTTCAGTCTTACTAAGAAATTCTGCTTAATTTCTCCTAAGTCATACTGATATAATTGTATCAGTTAAAACTGTAGTACCTATTTTTATGAAATTCTTGTGGAATTAAAGACTTTGTTTTCCCCATGCATTTTTTCCTAAGATATAGATGGTTTCTGCAAATATGTATTGAGTGCCCCTTGTGGGCTGAATATTAAAGTCATAAAAATACATGAGTTTCTTCATTAGAGAAGAGGGGAAGGAGATTTTCTGACATCTACTGATAAAATGTAAAACATGTTAGCTTGGCACTGACTTGTCTTAACTTCTGCACATTAGTGATATAGCTACTATTCTTTTCAAAATCTTATCTGTTATTGCTGGTTTAACTACCAAGTTGAGCCATATTTTAAATTTCAATTAAAACCATATTGGCAAATATTTATAAACTGTAAGTGTAATGTTAATGCTTTGTAAAGAAATTGTGAGTTAAAATGTCCTGGGTTTGTTGCTTTGTCCAGTAGATGGCTACATAATCAAAGAAATTGAATTGTAACTGCCTTCTCTAAAGAATATTTACACTCTCCTTTCTGTTTATTTTCAGGAATTAAAGGAATTACCCAGCCTTCTGCTTTTATACCTACAGCTGAAAGTAATTCCTTTCAGCCTCAAGTGAAGACTCTGCCATCTCCTATTGATGCTAAACAGCAATTGCAACGGAAAATCCAGAAGAAGCAGCAAGAACAGAAACTACAATCCCCTTTGCCAGGAGAATCCTCAGCAAAAAAATCAGAAGGCGCAGCAAGCAACGGAGTGACTAATCTCTCTAATGGGAACCCTGCAATCCTCTCTCCTCAACCTATCGGTATCGTCGTGGCAGCTGTCCCTAGTCCCATTCCGGTAATATCATTAAACAGCATTTGGCATGACTGGGATGGTGGGAAGTCCGTTGTTTAATTTAAAGTAGCACAGGAGGAGGCGGCAAGCAGAGGTATGCTGCTGCTGCTAAGTCGCTTCAGTCGTGTCCGACTCTGTGCGACCCCATAGACGGCAACCCACCAGGCTCCTCCATCCCTGGGATTCTCCAGACAAGAATACTGGAGTGGGTTGCCATTTCCTTCTCCCATGCATGAAAGTGAAAAGTGAAAGTGAAGTCGCTCAGTTGTGTCCAACTCTTAGCGACCCCATGGACTGCAGCCCACCAGCCTCCTCCATAAGCAGAGGTATAAATTCAGATATAAACTGAGTTTGTGACCACACAAAGATTTCAGTTCAGTCAGTTGTCTTTTATTCAGGATATATGTTATCTACAAAATAAGCTGTAAACAGAACAGAAGTGAAATTACAAGACACATAAGTTTGCGTATAACCAGTCAGAGCTTTACATAGGAGATGAGTCATTTTCAGAGTTCTTTGATCTCTAGCTCAGCAAAGATGACACAAATGCAGGCTTTTTTTAGGGGGGGTTAATTTTTTTTTTCTTTTTATCATTCAGATGGAACAAAATTATAATGTGTATCAGTAAAACATTAACATAGTCCCATCTCTGGCTTGCTGAACACGGGACTTCGGGCAAGTCTCTTAGTTACTCCGAGTCTGTCTCCTTATCAACAAATTGAGATTTTGGTATACTCCTTGCCTGTCCCACACAACTGAGGTTATGACGAACAGGCTTTCAGTGTGAGAGTGTATCGTACTAAAGCAAGATGGTATTTTAGGTTGTTATTTGTGATACTATTAGAAAGATATTGTATCTTATTTTTTTCTTGTTTTTATCATTATCGTCGTCATCATCCTGTCATTAAAGCATGGAGTACCTGGGAACCATTCTCTTGCACTGATCATTATACAGCGAACTGGGGAAGGCGGTAGTTTTATCTGAGACCTTATCCACAGTGGTTTGTTAGTAATGTCCAAGGTCAGTCCACGTATAAGACAGTCTCGCCTGTGAGTGAGTCATCTTGGCACAAATTCCAGTTAGTTACCTCTATATTAAATAGCTGTGATAGTTCTTCAGATTTTATCTCTGCTCCCTATAACCTCCTTAAAAAAATCATTGTTTTAGCAATGTGAAATTTTTTACTGACATCTTAATATTCTTCTTATATATCATTGTATTTGGTAACTATATTACACTGTGTTGCATGTATTATAGTGTTTATTTATCTGGTCTAAAAGAATTCTTGTCTAACATAGGAACTGTTTTTTTTTTTTTTAGCATTACATGTATAAAACGCCTCAATACTAATGAATTATATGAATTGCTGTTTATACTCTGGACTTGATAAATCTGGTATTTTTGTTTTCTACCTTTTAACAGGTCCAACGGACCAGGCAATTGGTAACTTCACCAAGTCCAATGAGTTCTTCTGATGGCAAAGTTCTTCCCCTCAATGTACAGGTGGTCACTCAGCACATGCAGTCTGTGAAACAGACACCAAAGACTCCTCAGAACGTCCCAGCCAGTCCCGGCGGGGATCGTTCTGCCCGGCACCGCTACCCTCAGATCTTACCCAAGCCAGCCAGCACCAGTGCACTCACCATCCGCTCTCCGACTACTGTCCTCTTTACTAGTAGTCCCATCAAAACCGCCGTTGTGCCCACCTCACACATGAGCTCTCTAAATGTGGTGAAAATGACAGCGATATCCCTCACACCCAGCAGCAGCAGTACCCCTCTGAAACATTCTGCCTCAGCAAATAGTGCTACAGGAACAACAGAAGAAGCGCGGACCATCCCACAGATCAAGAATGGTTCTGTTGTTTCACTTCAGTCTCCCGGATCCAAGACCAGCAGCACCGGGGGACCCTCTGCCGTGGAAGTCAAAATGGAGCCTGAAACGTCATCAGATGAGCCTCCGATACAGTGCCAAGAGNGCGGACCATCCCACAGATCAAGAATGGTTCTGTTGTTTCACTTCAGTCTCCCGGATCCAAGACCAGCAGCACCGGGGGACCCTCTGCCGTGGAAGTCAAAATGGAGCCTGAAACGTCATCAGATGAGCCTCCGATACAGTGCCAAGAGAACTCTGACGGAACCGACATGCCCAAAACAACACCTGGTGCCCTCTCGGGACAGAAAAATGATACAGATGGAGTAGTACAGAAACCTTCCAGTGAAGGTGTTGTTGAAATAAAAGCAACTAAGGTCTGTGACCAGAGGACCAAATGTAAAAATCGCTGTAATGAAATTCTGCCAGGCACTTCAACAGGCAATAATCAGAGCACTGTCACTCTCTCAGTTGCCACTCAGAACTTCACTTTCACCAGCACCAGCTCACCATCTAATGGTGACTCAATAAATAAAGACCCTAAATTGTGCACTAAAAGTCCAAGAAAGCGGCTCTCTTCTGCACTGCAAGAGTCCCAGGTGCCTCCTATAAAGAAACCAATTGTGGAACAGCTGTCTGCAGTTATCCCAGAAGGTCAGAAACCAGGCAGTGTTAAGAAGGACCCAAAGGTTCCACATTCAGGGAAAACAGAGAGCTCAGCAGCAGGTGCTCAGATTTCCAGCAAGGTCTCAACACATGTTAGTTCACACATGGTGGCAAGTCAGCCCTTGGATTCCTCTGCTCTTGTTACCAGCGATTCAGCTTTAGAACAGCAAACCACACCATCATCATCTCCAGATATCAAAGTAAAGCTGGAAGGCAGTGTCTTTCTCTTGGACAATGATTCAAAATCAGATGGCAGCTTTAATCCAAATGAGTGGCAACAGGTCACTAAGGATTCTGAGTTTATATCTGCCGGCTGTGAACAACAGCAAGATATCAGTGTTATGACAATTCCCGAGCACTCAGATATCAGTGACTTAGAGAAGTCTGTTTGGGAATTAGAAGGAATGCCACAGGACACATATTCCCAGCAGCTGCATGGCCAGATCCAAGAATCTTCTTTGAATCAAATACAAGCACAGTCTTCAGATCAGTTACCTCTACGGTCCGAACTGAAGGAATTTGAGCCTTCTGTTTCCCAAACAAATGAAAGCTACTTTCCTTTTGACGATGAGCTTACACAGGATAGTATTGTAGAAGAGCTGGTGCTCATGGAGCAGCAGATGTCGATGAACAACTCTCATTCTTACGGTAACTGTTTGGGAATGACCCTGCAGAGTCAATCTGTGACTCCAGGAGCTCCAATGTCATCTCACGCCTCCAGCACCCACTTTTATCATCCAATTCATAGCAATGGCACTCCAATCCACACCCCCACCCCCACTCCCACACCCACTCCTACCCCCACCC
>SJYA01001530.1:781629-800304 GCA_006410615.1 Neotragus moschatus | reverse complement strand
CCCCCACCCCGACCCCCACATCTGAAATGATTGCTGGGTCGCAGAGTCTGTCACGGGAGAGCCCTTGCTCCAGGCTGGCCCAGACGACACCTGTGGATAGTGCTTTGGGAAGTAGCCGACATACACCCATCGGTACGCCACACTCTAACTGCAGCAGTAGTGTCCCTCCCAGCCCCGTGGAATGCAGGAATCCTTTTGCATTTACCCCAATAAGCTCCAGTATGGCATATCATGATGCCAGCATTGTCTCAAGTAGTCCTGTGAAACCAATGCAAAGACCCATGGCCACACACCCTGACAAAACCAAGCTTGAATGGATGAATAATGGGTATAGTGGGGTTGGTAATTCATCTGTTTCTGGCCATGGCATTCTCCCAAGCTATCAGGAACTAGTGGAAGACCGTTTCAGGAAACCTCATGCTTTCGCTGTGCCTGGGCAGTCTTATCAGTCTCAATCCAGACATCATGACAGTCATTTTGGTCGTTTGACTCCTGTCTCTCCTGTGCAGCATCAAGGTGCCACTGTAAATAACACCAATAAACAGGAGGGTTTTGCGGTCCCTGCCCCTCTTGATAATAAAGGAACTAATTCATCTGCCAGCAGCAACTTCAGGTGCCGGAGTGTGAGCCCTGCTGTTCATCGCCAGCGTAATCTTAGTGGAAGCACCCTCTACCCAGTATCTAATATCCCCCGATCCAATGTGACCCCCTTTGGAAGTACAGTAACCCCCGAAGTTCATGTTTTCACAAATGTCCACACAGATGCATGTGCCAACAACATAGCTCAAAGAAGTCAATCAGTTCCATTGACAGTCATGATGCAAACAGCCTTCCCAAATGCTCTTCAAAAGCAAACGAACAGTAAGAAAATAACCAATGTTTTGTTGAGTAAACTTGATTCTGACAATGATGATGCTGTGAGAGGTTTGGGCATGAACAATCTGCCCTCCAATTACACCGCCCGGATGAATCTCACTCAGATTTTGGAAACGTCCACTGTCTTTCCGAGTGCCAATCCGCAGAATATGATTGATTCCAGCACTTCTATTTATGAATTCCAAGCACCATCTTACCTCACCAAAAGTAATAGCACCGATCAGATGAGTTTTTCTCCTGGGGATAATCAAGCACAATCAGAAATTGGAGAGCAACAGTTAGATTTCAGCAGCACTGTTAAAGACCTGTTGAGTGGAGACAGCTTGCAGACCAGCCAGCAGCTAGTAGGTCAGGTAGCATCTGACCTCACTAATCCTGCATCTGACTTCTCTAGCGACATCAGGTTGTCTTCTGAGCTCTCAGGCAGCATCAACGATTTGAACACTCTAGACCCAAATCTACTGTTTGATCCAGGTCGTCAGCAGGGACAAGATGATGAACCTACACTGGAAGAATTAAAGAATGACCCCTTGTTTCAACAAATTTGCAGTGACTCCATGAGCTCTATGACGTCATCAGGTTTTGAATGGATAGAAAGCAAGGACCATCCTACTGTTGAAATGTTGGGTTAAATTGTGTTTTATAATATGTAGCACACTGTAACTAAAGACATATGTATTGTATTTGTCTTAATGGAAGTGCCTCCCGCAGCAGAAACACTTACAATTAATTGTGACATTTTAAAAAGAGTTTGCTGCCGAAGTGGTTTCTTCTTCAGTAGGAAATGGTTAGATTCGCCTCAGTTCTTACCAAGTTTCTGAAAAGAGTAGGCTGTAGAAAAACAAATATTAGGTTTTAAATTTTGTAATGTTCCCCCATTTAATCACATTGTTTGCTAGTAAACAGAAGAATTACCAGCTTTTACAAGAGCAGTCTAGATCTTTATTTTGTATAAGTTCATTTTATTTCATTGGTTGATCTGCACAGATTTTAGAGGAAACCATTGATTTTAGATATAGGATATTTTGTTGTTGTTGGCATTATCTTTTTAAGTATGAAATCATAGCTAAAGTGAACTGTAGACAAGAAGGTCTTCCTTGAAACAGGGATAATATTCAGGTTATTATAAGTATTTAGGCTTGAAGCATAGAGCTACTGTAGAATGAAAAAATAAAATCTCTGTAGGACTTTCTGGGACTTCAGTACCATTTGCACCTGCAACGAAGGGCTTAAATAGGAGGAAATAATGGAAAATGAAATATTAATATAAGGAAAGCAAAAGCTGCACTAAAATTATTAAAAGGAAAAACTAGTAGCCATTTTTATTTGTGACCTTGCGTTAGTCTTCTTTTAAAATGTTAGTTTTAATATGGAGCTACCACAGAGACATGCATGCATGCAGGCGCATGCACACACACACACACACACACACACACACGTAAACAAAGCAAGTAAGTAATGAGAAATGTTGTAACTTAATAGAACAAATGCAAGCATGTTAGAAGAATATCTTATGTTTTATTATCTGGTTAGTTGAGATAAGGAAATTTAGAAGGAAACTAAAAGCATTTTCTTAGTTTCATCACAGTATGTCTGTATGCACATATTAAATTATATTTAAGATTTATTTTGAAGATTTTTATTTATAGTATTCTTAAGTCCTCAAGTTAGCGACTGGCTCCTTCACTCCTCCTGAACATAGAAATGCAGTTTGATCATGGGATTCCTTTGAAACACAAGCAAGCAGGAGAGAGATAACACAAAAAACTGAAAAGACAACATTTCATCACCCGAGGTCCGAAGTCACAAATCTTTATCTCTGATAAAACAAAGGGGATATCTAATAGTACTTGAAGAAGAGGAGCATTTTATAACATGCTTAATTTATTTATTGTGATAACCACAATTGCAAAAGAAGCACTCAGGATTTGTTTTAGAATGTTTCTCTCTTATAGCTCCCATTTTGTTTTGTGAATAATTATTTTTGAATTTCATGCTGACACAAGTCTTCTTGCTAGTTGACAGCTCCATTTAAGTGAGTTTCAAGATTAGTTTCAAATAGACTTAAAAATTTGCCATTAAATTTTTAAAGTTATCCTGAAACCATTGCTCTGCTATCTTGAACCTAACTAAGCTTTCCTTTACCTTAATTAGTAAGCCAATCAGAAGACTACAATCAATGAATATTTAACAAATGTGATGAGTTTAATTTAATACGGTTTCATTGTTCAATAAATTTGCAAGATAGGATATTAACATTTTGATAAATAAATGGTGCTAGGGTTGGCTCAGAGGTTTATATATTGATATGTCCTAGTTACTGACATTTGTGTGTTTGCTGTTATCTTGATTTACTGATCTGTTAGATATTTTTTCTTGATGCTAGTTATTTCTTCACTGTACATTGAGACACAGCACTACTGCACACCAAAGTATGCAATACCCAAAGGAAACTGTGTGATTTCTCTTAACAAATGATGAGAGCCTTTCTATATGAGATACTCTGAAAAGGAGATTTTTGAGGCCATTCTAATCCCTTGTTTACATTATTAGCTTCCTACTAATATAAAAAATAATGGGAATCTTTTTTGATAAAAATATTAAAGACTGGAGGATTTTTAACCCCTGTATAGTATTGCAGCAAACACTTTAAATTTGGTTGAATTCGTCCAGCAAACTTTCTGGGATTCATATATTGCACTAAATTTGTTGAACCTGTGGTAGGCACATCTCTTAGGATAAATGCAACCAATACAGTCCACAGATTAAACTTTTTAAATGTGTTTCATTATGAAAAGACAAAATGTCATCAAAGTGACAGATAAAATTGTCTTATGTAGCAATGTGCATTAATCTCAATGAGATATTTCTATTTCTTATTCTCTTACATGAGAATATTACAGCAGGAAGAATTAAGTTTAGTTTGCTTCACCATGTTAATACATGATCACAAAATGTGCATGAGTGTTATTGACTTATCTTGTACAGTACTAGGTATTCCTGTAACCACTTTTTTTTTCTTGGCTGTATTGAAACTGGTTCAGTGTTAACCAGACAAACATAGTTATTCACAAGTTATTTACTTTTTTATGTTTACTAATTCTGCTTAGTTATTGTTGAATATGTTCTTTTCTCAGATTATTTTCATTGTTTTGATGTTTTAAACATTTTGCATACTGTTTATCATGATAAGACTTCATGAAGTAAATAATTTTGCATATAATTGCAATAAGCACTGACTTTTGAACTGAAAAGAAGGAAAGTGTTTTTTTGTGCAGTGCATCAGAGGTTCATATAAGAGTCTTGTACTATAATGTGCTTTACTACACCATAAATGAAAAAAACAAGCCCTGTTTCATGTTTTCATTTAGTGCAAAAAGTCAAGATTTCCCCAGTGTTTTGTTGTCTGTTGTACCTGCTGAAACTACAGTAGTTGAATATTGCAGTAGCATTTCAGTTCTCTTTTTTTATTGAAAGTGCTCAAAAATTGTTTTTTAAATGTTTTCAAAAACAATTAAAAACATTTTATATTAAACTGACTGGATTTTAAAGTGATTTATGGGATCTGTTTTATGTAGAGCGCATGTCATTTTGTAAGCAGACCTGAAGCACTTCTTCCTTTGATCTCCTGAAAGTTGAGAAAATGGGGGGAAAAAATCAGCATAAGGAGGAGCAGTGCTGCTAATCTAGTCTCTGACATTAATCCAGAAGGCTATATGGATCTTATCTTGTTCATCCAAACTCTGCAGTTCACTTTCGATTTTTTACTGATGAATGATATATGACAGAGTTTTATGTTGTAACAACAACTACAACAAATCTTTCCTTTTGTTCACTGACATAAAATGTTTGCTTTAAAATGTTAGTCTGTGGTGTATCTAGATATGGGTATTTGGGGATCTTTGAATTGAAAAATAATAGAAAACTGAGAATAATTTAAAGCACATCTATGTCCAAAAGCATGATAGGCATTTTGGTAAACCAGAAATACAAAGTGTAAGTGCACTGAACTTGTAAGCCAGAACTTGAGCTCTAGGTCTGTAAGCAAGAAAGACCACCCAGAAATTTCATATCTTAAAGAGTAAGAAGCCACAGCCTGACTTGAATTTTCCTCACTTTTGATGCTAAGATGCAGCAACAACCAGTGCCTAGGACGGTAACTTATATTGTCGCCAGGTCTTGCCTGAGCCAGAGCCTCCTTTGTGAAAACAGATCTGTGTAGGTTTTCAGTGGCCCCACTCTCACCACAGGACCAGAGCCCTGAGTGTGGACAGGTGGTCGAAGCAATCATAAAAGGCAAGAAGAGAGTGGAGATTGGGAAGGGAGGAAGAGAAGAGTAGGAAAACTCATAAGAGGAGCCTGCAAACCAAAATTCTAAAGTACTTGAACTTCGAAAAATCCTAAGGAAGACAGTCAGCAGTCACTCAAGGTAAAATAAAAGTAATGTACTCTCTGTATAGTTAAGTATTTAGGATTCTCAGTAATAAAGGGGGGTGGTATAATTTTTGTATGATCCAGAATAGGCAAACAAAACAGGAACCAGTGGCTATAATAAACCAGTAAGGCATTCTGGAGGAAAAGTGTTGTGTAGTACTTGAGGTATTTTGGGCTACAACTGAGAGAACACCTAACAGTGGATTAAGCCATAAAGGCATTTATCTTTAGCTTAATAAGAATTTTGGTGATAGGAGGTACTGAGGGTTCATTCAGTGACTTGTTTTTCTTCTGTTTTCCATCAGCTTCAACTTTGCTGTTCTGTGTCTGTTGCCTCATGGTCACAAGATGGCTACCACAGCTCCAAATATTTTACCTTCATACATCCCAAATATGGTGGTAAGGGCAGCCCTCAGCCTTTTATCAGAAAAAGAAAAAATATTTCCCAGGCTCTCCCATTACTCCCACTCTATCCCAACTTAGTCTTATTAGAAAAACCAAGGTCAGAGACCTACCCTAAAACTAACTAGCTAAGATTTCTTGATTCATTTTTTATAGCTATGGGAGGGGGCCCATTTGCAGGAGCATGTGATCATCTACCTAAAACTAGTCCCATAAACTGGAGAAGATACAAGGGACTTAAGATCTAGTGCCCACTCTTGAGAAAAGCTCATAGTCTTGTGAAGAACTAATTGTGTGTTCTTTGTGAAGTGCCAGATAGAAATATATTTGACATGATATCTGGAAGGAAAACAAGGAGAGTTCACACTCTTGAGTAACCAAGAGCTGGGCAAAAGGAAGTTCTTCCTGTTAACTAGGGCAAAATGTTAACCTGTTGTTTGCCTTCCCCTTCTAGAGAAAAATCAGGTATTATTGACATAAATGCAAATTGCCTCAGTACCTGCTACTGTCATAGAAGACCAAAATTTTGATTTTTGTTAAGACTGTAGAGATTTATTTTGACAAACATTGCTATAAATGAATTTTTAAACAATTAGAATTACAGATTTTGTGGATGGGATAATTTATCAGTAGTATATAATCTGAAATTTAAAAAAAAATATGTGTATGACCATCCCTGGAACTCTAATCGACAAATACGTTTAGAAAGAGAAAAACAAAAAGACTATGATTTTCTAGATTTTATGTCTAAGAAGTACTTGATTTGGGAGAGAAAGGTAAATAATTTTGTAAATGAAATACATCATGAGGATGGTATTACTACCATATATAGAATATTTTCTTGCACTAAACTCTGTGCTAAATACTGCATGTATATTTTGGTTTTCTCACTGTAACAATTCTGAAAGAATATTGTTTTTAAAGTGAGAAAATTTTAGCTCAGAGATCAGCTGGTAGGAGTAATAGCTAATAATAGGAAAAGCTGTAATTAACTTGGTTCCAAAGCCTAGTTCTTAACTATGACACTATATCTAAAGATACTTCTTCAAATTAGCTGCTGTAGTGGTTTGATTTGCTGGCTTCTTTGAAATGTTCTTTCTGGCTTAAAATTAAGGTTGATTTTTGTGGGAATTTTCTTTCTATGTAACTTATATTTCTTATACTTCCTTTGCATTTTTGTTTTGGGATTTTGCTGTATTTTGTGACTTTCCTCTAAACGAGTTCCTTTCCCTTCTCTCTGTCCTTGGAAATATATGCCCTCGTGTATTGGAAATCAAGGGGGAAGTAAGATTTAAACAGAAAATTTTATTTTGCACATAGCCTTTCAAGCATGTCTTACCAGGTATACCTAATCATATCTACTTTAAAATCACTTTTTAAATATCACCAGGAAATAAAAGCTAGACAAAAAATGTTTTGTTGAACAAATGATAAATTGCTTAAAATATGTCAGTGTCTGTGCCGGGAGTTAGAGAAAATGTCTGCCATTTTGAAATTTTACAGTATGATGAGGGAGCGATGCACAGTGAACAGGATTGCAGGATGCAGGCACTGCCGCAGAGACTGCTATTTGCCACTAGCACATTCTCCTAGCCATCTGCACAAAAGACATTTACCAGCTTCCCTCATAGCTAAGTGGAGCCACTTACCAAGTACTCAGCCAAAAAGATAGCATCAAAAGGTTTGCGTGTTTCTTTGAAGTGTTCCTGCCCTCCTTCCTCTCAGCTGGCTGGAGTGTAGATAGGATGACTCCAATAGATAGAACTCCAGTTGCTCTGCATTGAAGCCACATGCGGAGGATGATGGAGCAACAAGATAGAAAGAGCCTGAGTCCCTGATGACTCAGGAAGCTGCTCTACTAATCCTGACTGTTGGCTCTGGGTGTGTTTTATGTGAGGGAGAAGTTTCTTTCTGGTTTCAATCTTTCTGAGTTTCCTGTCACACAATGTAAATGCAAATTCTAACCAATGAAGCCACTAGAGGATTTTAATGAGCAGCAGTGGGGAATGGAGATCACTATACCATCTTGGGTTCCCCTGCAGAATGGGTTCCCCTTGCATCTCCTTTTCACTGGAAATGGTAATTCAGCAGAGACTTAGAATACCCTGCTTTAGCACAGATTTGCATATTGTTTCATAACTACAAAAAAAGAATTAGGTAGATTCTAAGCTGCTTAAACAACTAAAGAAAATTAATGAGTTGAACTGAAAATCACTATAGCTTTCTAGTTAGTGTTAGACCTATGTTTTAGCTCTGCCAATTACAACCATAACCCTAGCAAGTTATATGAATACTAGCGATGATATCCATCTGGAGAGCATTTTCTAGTGGTGTGCCACGTGGTTCTGGCCTGTTTGCTGTTTTTGCCAACATGTTGAATGAAGACAAAAGTTTTACCCTGGCAAATACTGTGGAACAGCTTGCTAAATGTCTGTTCCAACCTCTTCCTCTTATGCAAATCCTAGAAAAGCCCAAAACATTTTCCAGGCTTCCTCACAGCTTGGGTTCTGGATATGAATTGCATTCCTTCTGTTAGAGGCAGTCTTGCAAGATTTGGAGGATAAAGATGAAACAGAAGCAATCATCCTACCCATTTTTGGTGATTTTCTTGCAAGCAAGCTTGTAGTAACAAAATCTTTTAACAGCAGTGTTCTAGAGTCCTTTCTTGAGATTCTTAGATATCTAGAATTTTTAGGTATCATGTTCCAGGGCCAAGTCACAAGTTCTGTGAATATCAAGATGCAGTCAAGTGGTGGCAATGATGGTAACAGTGCCAGTATCAGCAACTTCCTGGTCTGGCTTCCTGATCTCCAGTGATTCCAGGTACGAACTTGTTTCCCCAGTGATCCACTCTACCATGTTGTTCTGAGAGTCATTTCTGGAGACACAATCTAAAGCTTGTTTTTTCATTTACATAGAAGCATCAAATTCCCTGCATTAAATAGTTTTCTGCTTAAAATACCTAGAATAAACATTTCCTACACTTAGCCTTGACTCATACATCTATAGGCTAGAAATCTTGAACACTGAGCTCGAGATCTGGTTCTGTTGTTCTTTCCCCTCTTTGCACTTGATGAAGAATAACAAGCCTCATCCTGGTTACTTCCCAGAATCCTTTGTGAAGTTCAGTGAAATATAATAATGTCTTGTAAACACTAAATATAAGCTATTATGATTGTTATAAATTCCTACATAAAAGAATGGATGTTTACCTAGGAGTGGGGAAAGTTCTTGTCCTTTTAGCACTAAAATGCTGTTTTACTTGAGCACACACACATCACATCTGTCAGGAGGTAAAGTAAGAATGTATATCCAGACAAAGGGCTGAACTTTGAATTAGGTTATGTGTTATAAGAAATAACCATTAACTTAATTTAAACCAAGTCGTCACTGGAGCATGTTTAATTGATACTTTAAATCACGATACCTTAGATTTCACATGTTTGAAAAACACAGAGTTTAAATGTCCTACACAAATTCACCCCTAGTCAATATAATCTCTTTACTTAGTCTTTCATAATTTTGCACTACCCTCACAACAATTCTGAAATGGCTGTCTCAAAAATTACGAGTGATTTCATAATTGGTAAATTCTGTAACACTGTTCTTTGGTTTCTATGATTTTAAAATTCTTATTCACTTCCTACCCAGAACCCCCAGCTGCCCATCTCTCTCAAGAATCAGCTTCCTCTGCCTATTGGTTAGGAATAGAAATCCTTCCACATTCTATGATTGACTTTTCTTGTCATTTCAAATCTTCCTACAGCTTTTCCAGATAGCTTCCAATTTTAAATTTTCAGATTTGACCTCTCCCTGACTTCCAGTCTTAAAATTCAACTCCCAAAATTGAAATTCGCTCTCTTCTCCCCAATCTTTTCCTCCTAGCATGTTAACAACATTACCATCATTGCAGTCACCCAGTTGAAAGTTCATGTGCCCTTTCAAATTAGTTTCCAAGTTTTATACCTTTGAGGTTCCTATCTCCTTGTTCTTTCCTTTCCCTCCTGATCCTGCCATGGTACATGGATTCATTTCTCACTTGAAATACTTAATTATCTCTCACTTCTCTAATAATTTCTGTACTGTGTCACCTTTGAAATCCTTAACTAAGCCCTTGATATTCAGAAATCAATATTCTTCATGTATATAAACAATACCCAGCTAGAAGATAAAATGCAAAAGAAAAACTTTTTTATGCTAGCAACTTAAAAGGTAAAATATCCAGTCAAGAACCTAATGGGAAACATGCAAAATTTATGTAGAGAAAATTTTGAAAACACTTTCACTGAAAGACACAAGATAGACTGCAGCAAATGAAAAGAGAGAACCATGTTCTTAGATGGAAAAACTCAACATCATGAAGATAATTGACAAACTTAACATGATCCCAACAAAAGTGTCAGTCTCCTTTTTCTAGAGCTAGATACTTTGAATATGTACTTAAAATAAGAGTGTAAGTAATTATACCCCCCTAAAATCTTTAAAGAAGCAATGTTTGAGGGGTTGACCCTACTAGAAATTAAATATAGAATCATATTCTTGACTGATTGAATATATATATGGGTTTCCCAGCTGGTACAGTGGTAGAGAATTCACCTGCCAATGCAGAAGCCACAGGAAACAAGAAGATCATCTGGAAGAGGAAACGGTAAACCACTCCGGTATTCTTGCTGGGACAATCCCATGGACAAAGGAGACTGATGGGCTACTGTCCTTGGGGGTCACAAAGAGTTGGACACAACCACATGCACATAGGAATTTCCTAAATCCCTGTAAGTAAAGTCAAACAATAAATGACAAAGTAGGAAGAGATATTTATAACCCATACCACATACAAAGGAGTAATGACCCCAATATGGAAATAACTAAAAATGGAGGAAGAAGGAAAGCCAACAACCACATAGAAAAACGGACAAAATATATGACTAGACAGCTCACAGAAAGAAGAAATGGTCCTTACACTAAAAAAAAAAAATATATCAAACTGATTCATACACTGAGAAATACAAATTAAAACTATGCCAAATTACCCTTTCTATATTTGAGGCCATCCTCTTTCAGAAACATTGTGGGGGCACAGGCATTCGATATTGTTTCCTTGCACTTTTTTGTAAAACATCTACTAGAGAATGAACTTCGAATGTCCAAAGGACTAGAGATGTCAACCTAAGGACTGGTGGTGAGCATTAAATACCTATTTACTTGTAAAAGAGGGTGAAAGAAGAAAGCATATACTATATACTGCCTGTACACTCTGAAAATGTCAATAGAAAATGAAGAGAATGCATGTAAACAATTTTTAAGCTGTTTCAGTAATACTGGTGGGAATAGAATGGGTGATTTTGCTAAGACTGTTGTAGGTATAATACCTGACCGTGAAAACTGTAATTGTGCGATATTCTGTCATTCTCTGGTCTCTAAGAACTTGAATTCTCAGAAGAAAGGCTATACCAAGGTAAGGTAGAAGATGTTAAGTAGAAACAACGCAGTCCTGACTTTGTGTTAGAAATACCAGGGTGAGCTCATGGAATATCTTGCCATATGAGAGCAAAGAAATTATCAAATGCTGCTGAGGTCATATCAAAAGGACACAGAGCCAAATTAAAGACGCTGCCACTGCCAAAGATGGAACAATTTCAGCTCAATAAGGATGGTAACTTCAGTGAATTGACACATTTAAAATGTTTAAATCTGTGAGTTTTAATGATCCTAAAAAACTAATTGGTCACCTTTTGAGGGTGATAGGCAAGCAACTTGTCTTTTCTGTGTGAGCTCTTTTGTTCAGTCCCTCAGTCGTGTCTGACTCTGTGACCCTATGGACTATAGCACGCCAGATTTCCCTATCCTTCACCGTCTCCCGAAGCTTGCTCAAACTCATGTCCATTGAGTCAGTGATGCCATTCCCTTCTCCTGCCTTCAATCTTTCCTGTCATCAGGGTCTTTTCTAATGAGTCGACTCTTTGCTTCAGGANCCTCAGTCGTGTCTGACTCTGTGACCCTATGGACTATAGCACGCCAGATTTCCCTATCCTTCACCGTCTCCCGAAGCTTGCTCAAACTCATGTCCATTGAGTCAGTGATGCCATTCCCTTCTCCTGCCTTCAATCTTTCCTGTCATCAGGGTCTTTTCTAATGAGTCGACTCTTTGCTTCAGGAGGCCAAAGTATTGGAGCTTCAGCTTCAGCATCAGTCTTTCCAATGAATATTCAGGATTGATTTCCTTTAGGATCAACTGGTTTGATCTCCTTTCAATCCAAGGGACTCTCGAGAGCCTGGATAATCAAATAATAATGAGAGGGAGCTACTCTATAATGAAATATTCTAGGTAATAAATGAAAGGGCGATAAAATTGGAATATCATCATTTTGCAATCCCTAATGAAGTGAATGGATCTCGACAGTAGGCATTGACAGCTACTAGTATCACAAAGTACTCTTGGCTGGAAACTCCCATGGACGAAGGAGCCTGGTTGGTAGGCTGCAGTCCATGAGGTCACTAAGGGTCGGACACGACTGAGGGACTTCACTTTCACTTTTCACTTTCATGCATTGGAGAAGGAAATGGCAACCCACTCCAGTGTTCTTGCCTGGAGAATCCCAGGGATGGGGGAGCCTGGTGGGCTGCCATCTATGGGGTCGCACAGAGTCAGACATGACTGAAGCGACTTAACAGCAGCAGCGTCCACAATTAAGTAGCCTTGTCTCCAAATATTAAACTGAAATCTAATTCTCAGTAATTAATCTAATTTTCTCTAAGTCCCTGTACCCAATTACCAATTTACAGGAAATACATAGATGATGAAACACTGCATCATGAGAATACAATCATTGAAATCCAGTCTGGGACACTCTACAGATGAAACAGTTGACTTTCTTTAACAAATACTTTAAAGGGGGGAAAAAAACCCACAGTGGATTAAAAGAGACTATAGATTAAAAGATTTTTTTTAAATCATATTAAAGTTCAGATTTAATTTTAAAAATAGAAGAAAGTTATCTATAGTGATTAGGGATACACACTTGGGTGATAAAAATAAAGAAAAGCAAGGAAATGGTTATCATAAAAATGATAATAAGTGAAAATATAAGTGGATGGCTTCTGGGTAGCTGCCAAAGTTTTATTTCCTCACATAGGTAGTGGTTACAAATTATTGCTTATAATAATTTATGAAGATATTATTTATGTGGCTTTCCAAATCTATTTTGCACTTTTTAAAGTTATTTTTTGAATACTAGGTTGAAAATTGACAATTATAAGAAAATTTGCCTTTCCTATGTCAGCTGTTATTTATGATAACCAAATTGTTCAGGGACACAAGGAAATTTTTACCTTAGTAAAAGTTTTCAAATTATAAATGTGGAAGGAGTGATAAAATGAAAATCACCACTTTGCAACCCCTAATGAAATAGGAGAGTCAGGCATAGATCATCAGTGGATGAAACCTCTATGTAATAAATGAATAGGAAATTTTATAGTGGAAGAATCAGACTGTAACCATCTGAACCCACCAATCAGTCTTTGCATTGCTATTAATAAGTGTGGGCAAGCAAGACATTGGGGTATTTCTGTTCATAAATACAGCAGATAAAGAACATCCCAGGAAAGCAACCAGACCGATCCAGAATCAGGAAGATTCTAAGGAATAACTTGCATGGTTTCCTCAATAAGAAAACAGCATAAAGGAAAAAGGTGGGGTGAAGAGGGCTACTGTAGATTAAATAAAATTAAAAGCTATTAAAACCACATTCCACCTGTGGATCTTGTTTAGAACATGATTTAAACAAGTCAGCTTACCAAGAAATGTTTTAGATAATCAGGGAGATTTTATTTTATTTTTAACTTTTTTATATTGGAGTATATTGATTAACAATGTATTAGTATCAGGTACACAGAAAAATGATTCAATTATACATGTATCTATTCTTTTTCAAATTCTTTTCCCATTTTAGGTTATTCAGAATATGGAGCAGAGTTCCCTGTACTGTACAGTAGGTCTTTTTTGATTATCTATTTTAAATATAGCAGTGGAGATTTTAATAAGGATTGAGGATTAATCAATCCCAAGAAATCATTAGGTGTGATAATAGCATTTTGTTTGTAAGAAAATCCTCATACTTTTTAGAGATGCATGCTAAAATACATATAAGTAAAAACACAGGATATCCACGATTTACTTTGAAATATTTTCACAAAAGACAGAGAGGAAGATAAAGGAAGAATAAAATCTTAATACAGGCACACATTGGAAATATTGCAGGTTTGGTTTCAGATCACCACAATCAAGTGAATATTGCAAGAAAGAGAATATTGTGAATGTTTTGGTGTTCCAATACATATAAAAGTTATGTTTACACTATACTTGTATGCAAAAAAATAGAAATATAGTCTATTAAGTGTGCAAAAAAAATTATACCTACCTTAATTTAGAAATAATGCTATTGGGAAAGTGGCACTGATAGGCTTTCTTAACTCAGGCTTGCCACAAACCTACAATTGGTGAAAAAATACATGCATTATCTTCAAAGTGCTATAAAGCAAAATACAATAAAACAGGTTTGCCTATAATTATTCAATCTGGGTATGAAGTTTATAGAGATTCATCATTTTTTTTTAACTTCTGTATATATTTGAACATTTTTCCATTTAAATTTTTTTTTCATGATTCTCTTGTATTAAATAGGAACTTTAAAATATAGAACTCAAAGCCCAAGCTCTTTTGGATGGCATTCATGGCATTACACAATCAGCTCCTTCAAATCTCATGAGCTTAAAAGAGATCTGACATAGATTCCCAGGGGAAAATTAGGGTGCTGTTTCCAGAAGAAGGAGAATCAAAGCAGGCAAAAACACAGTCACATGCCCACCGCTATTCCCACAACTTTTTGAGCTTCATCTTCCAAAATGCATGTAGCCAAATAGAACCATGTGCTGTTTCCTGAGTTGAGCACACTCCTATACCACTTAGTCTTGCTCAGGCTGATGTCTGTATTTTTTTTTTAACTGAGTCATGCTTTCCTTCAAAATCCTTCGCAACTGCCATCATAGGTGAAGGCTTTGCACACATGCCTTTAAAATAAGAAGACTCTGGCGCTGGATTCATCCTCTGTGACAGTATTCTACCTTGTGGGGGCAAACGTGTGTGTATCCATGTGTGCGTGTGTGCTCATTCATGTCCTACTCTTTGCAACCCCATGGACGTAACCAACCAGGCTCCTCTGTCCATGGAATTTTCCAGCAAGAATACTGGAGTGGGTTGTCATTTCCTCCCCTAGGTGATCTTCCTGACCCAGGGATCAAACCCATACCTGCATCTCTTGCATGGGCAGGCAGATTCTCTACCACTGAGCCACCTGAGAAGTCCATGTATATCCATGTTGCTGCTGCTAAGTCACTTCAGTCGTGTCCAACTCTGTGCGACCCCATAGATGGCAGCCACCAGGCTCCCCTGTCCCTTGGATTCTCCAGGCAAGAACACTGGAGTGGATTGCCATTTCCTTCTAGCCCCCACTAAATTGGAAGCTCCCTGAATGACCCTTTCACTGTATGTCTCAAAGCATGGAGTCTAGTGACCTGTCTATACCAAAGGATTAAATCTTGTTGCCTAATTGAATGGACACTAGTGATTTTCAGATTGAGTTTCTCAACAAGGCACAAAGTATTAGTAAGCTAAGAAACCATTTGTATAGTGAAAGCTATGTTTTTCCAGTAGTCATGTATGGATGTGAGAGTTGGACGGTAAAGAAAGCTGAGCACTGCAAAATTGATGGTTTTGAACTGTGGCATTGGAGAAGACTCTTGAGAGTTCCTTAGACAACAAGGAGATCAAACCAGTCAATCCTAAAGGAAATCAACCCTGAATATTCACTGGAAGGACTGAAATTGAAGCTGCAATACTTTGGCCTCCTGATGTGAAAAGCTGACTCATTAGAAAAGACCCTGATGCTCAGAAACATTGAAAGCAGGAGGAGAAGGGGACAACAGAGGATGATATGGTTGAATGGCATCACCGACTCAATGAATATGAGTTTGAGCAAACTCTGGGAGATGGTGAAGGACAGGGAAGCCTGGTGTGCTGCAGTTCATGGGGTCGCCAAGAGTCAGACATGACTGAGCAACTGAACAACAAGAACAACAAAGAAACCATCATCCTTTATAATAGCAAATAAATGGACATTTTATTATCTAATATTTCTTGCTGACTTAAAGACATTGGATGTTGTTTTAGTTGATGTACCAGATAGTAGATCAAAAGTGTCTATAGCCAAGATGCCTGCTTTGAGGTCTTTAAGGGTAGATTGAGATGTATTTGCCTTTGAAATATATTAATTTCTTTGCCAACCACAGCAGATAGTCACTCTTACTGCTTATAACAGAAATTAAACTGATTTGACAATAGCCTTATAGTCTTTCTGGTAGGACTCCAAATATTTGTGTTAAACGAATCTTTGGTTAAGCTGTTTTATCATGTGAGTCTGTAATTGGTAACATCCTCAAATCTACTGAATTTAAATAAGAATATAAAGTTTTAATAATTTTATTTCTATTTTTATGATTGAAGTCTACTATAGTCTTTGTGAAATTATGCTATGCAAATATAAAATTTTTTAAATTTTTGAAAGTCTTGACATAGGCGTGTGTCTGCATTTACAAATCAGAGTTGCTTCTCTCTCTTATCCAGGTGAGGTGGTCCTATATATGGAAGGTGGGCTTCACCTATGGGAAAGAAGCAGGCAGCACATTCACTGAGTACTGTGTGAGGTACCTTCATTTAACTTATTCCAAGAAAGACAATATCAGTTTGGGGCTTAGAATATAACTGCAAAATGAGAAACTCGTTCTTCCAGCTTGTCCATAACCTACTAGCCACCCACAGGAACTGCATACCCAATATTCCTGATCTACAGATCCTGATATCTCAGAGAGGTTAGACCATTCCCTCCTTGTTCAGATGGGAAAACAGGGTTTGGAAAGGTGGGAGAAAAGTGATGAGTCAAGAATAGAACTCAGGCTACCTGGCCCTTGACCCAGTGCTTTTTCTACAGGGCCCCTTTGAGAATATGAAGTGGCCTGGGGAGGTGAGACTGATTAAGTTAACCCACACTTACAGTTCACTGTTACTTGCAGTTAAAAGCACCCTAAACTGACATGCTTCTCTTACTCCAGATCTCTTTCCTCCACACAACTCTATTTCTGTTTTGACCTTTCTCCAACCATCTTTGTAACTAGACAGTATTAAATGTAGAGAGTGTGTGAACTGTGAGGACAAATCCTCCAGCAAAATGACTTCCATTAAAACAAATTCACACTTGTTTCCTTACCTCTGTTCCAGAGGCAGAGATACTCAGCAGAATGGTCTTCCTGAATGGATTTGCCCAGTTGTAATAAATCTGGGGGTCTCTAGGACTGAGAGACCCTAAGCTCTGCCTTGGCAGAAGCCTCCTGGTCGCCTGCCCCAACAACCACATCATTGATTCCGTTGCTCACTGATGAATAGGCTTTGTGCTGAATGATTTTAGCCTCCTGGCTCTGATTCCATAAATGAATGCCCTGGATATGACAGCCCCCAAACACATAATAGTCTTCTTCGAGTTCTGGATGGAAAATATCATAAATTGCTTTAAGTTTGGACTTGTTCCTAAATCTTCTAAATCTTCAGGCTCCTTAATACCAGGAACAAAACCGTATTTCTTCTATATTCCCCCAAAGTATTTCTCACATGGAAGACATATAATAATTAAAAGTCTCATTAATTGAATTCTGCCAACAGATGAGCAGCTCCCCAGACTGATAACAAAGCCAGACAAAGTGCTGTCAGCATTTCCCAACTCCTGCCTTGAGCTATAATTAGCAGGGAAATCAACAGGAGGTATGAGAGCAGGTCTTCAAAGCTGAATGGAAATCAATGGGGAAATAACTGGCTTTACAGAAATCTGTTCCGCATACAAAGTTCCAGGAATATCTTAAAGTAAGGTCTGCTGCTGCTGCTGTTGCTAAGTTGCTTCAGTCGTGTCCAACTCTGTGCGACCCCACAGACAGCAGCCCACCATGCTCCCTCGTCCCTGGGATTCTCCAGGCAAGAACACTGGAGTGGGTTGCCATTTCCTACTCCAATGCATGAAAGTGAAAGTGAAAGTGAAGTCGCTAAGTCGTGTCTGACTCCTAGCGACCCATGGACTGCAGCCCACCAGGCTCCTCTGTCCATGGGATTTTCCAGGCAAGAGTACTGCAGGTTAAATGCAGCCTCTAAATAACCTCCAGATTACCTAGCCAATGACATTTCTAGCTGATCTTTAAAATGCCACCCATCGTATCTCTTTCTAAAAGATGTAGGAAACGTAACAATATTAATAGATTAGTTCATAGTTGTGAATATTTCTTAGTCTTTCCAATGCTCTTCAGTACCTCAATAATCTACATGTAATTTTGAACTTTTTAATTATGGAAATTTCAAAGTAAGTAAAGAGAACAGTAAATGAACTTTCACATACCCTTAGCCCAACTTAAATAAGTATCAGTTCATAGTCTGTTTCATTTCATTTGTCCTCTGGCCCATTCTCCCATATTTCCAGATTATCTTGAAGCAAATCTCAAGTGTATCATTTATTTTAAATATTTCAGCATTCTATAACCACTGTTAAGTACAGTTCCCAAAAAACTTTTGGATCACTCATGAATTTTAGTAGTCAATAGTTGTTCAAAACCTTGACACAGTTTCTATAAAAATAAACATATTTACTTATAAAAATTTTAAACTTGATTTAGTTAGTGCATGCATTTGTCCATACATTTATTCATTCATCATACATTCAGAAACGTTGCTGGGAATTCCCTGACATTCCCATGGCTAGGACCCTGTGTTTCCACTGCTGGGGCCACAGGCCACAGGTTTGATCCCTAGTCAGGAAACTAATATCTCGCATGTCACATGGTGCTGCCAGAGCGGGGGTGGAGGTGGGTGGGGGT
>SJYA01001530.1:752947-781537 GCA_006410615.1 Neotragus moschatus | reverse complement strand
GGTGGGGAGGGTGGGGAATGTTTATTAAGTATTTAGTATGTATTGGACCTATTTGGAATTCTTTGAATACAGCTATGAACAAAGCAGACCAGAATTAGAAAATTCGTAAATAAGATTATTTCAAATGTCAAGAAAGAAAAGAACAAGGTAATGTGATAGTAATATGGTTGGGTGGGGGGTGAGGGGAGGTGTGACATTTCGGCTGATACCTGAAGAATATCAAAGAACAATGGTTTAAAGACTGGATATAGAATGATCCAGACAGAACTTTAAAAAAAAAAAAGGCAAGGAAGAGATGTCTGTGTCAGGGAACATCAAGGAACACAGTGTAAATTCAGCATAGTAAGCAAGGGAGAAATTGGTCAGACAGAGAGAGTGTGGTAGGCAGTGAGCCCCAGCCAGTCACCTCTTCATTGTTCAAGGCCTTAGAGTCCACGCCCATGTAGACTCCAGACTTGATTCTATGTTTTGCTTTGGCCAAGGGGACATTAGCAAGCGCAATAGAAGGACACTGGGTAAGCACCTGCCCACTGGGGCTTGACCCCTGGGAACCCTCTGGAAGCTAGCCACCATTGCTGATAAGTGACTTGAACTAGACCAAAAAGTGATGACAAGCCACATGGAGACACTCTGGAGGATTTGTGTTCTCCTTGGACAGTGCAGTCCCAGTGAGCTCCTAAAGGAATGTGATCACTTTCCTGCAGGCAACCCACAAAGTCAAGAGAAAAAATCCTTGTATTTAGTTCTTATGTTTGAGAATGGTGATTTACATGGCAATAGAAAGCTGAAATGAAAAGTAATACCTGGAAGTGGGGTGCTGTGGTAACAGAAGCCTATATAACAGGTGGTTTTGAGAGTGAGCCGCAGATGAAGGCTGGAAGGGTGGTGGAGGCAGTGAGAAACTGAAGGCTGGAAAGATGATCATCTGTGTTGTCAAGAAGAGGAACAGTTGGTAAAGCTGATGACTATACTAACATTTAAGAGAGAAAATGTTCTTAATGAGCTGGTGGGTGTGGACAAAGGAAGCTTCCAAGTAGAATGCCCAAGGGACTAGCTTGCTTCTAGCTGGCTGCTTGTCATAAAATATGGGAAGGAGGAATGAATGAGCAGTTCAGTTTTCAAGCAGAATTTAGAGAAAATATGACCTCAGGCTTGCTGGTTTGGAAAATAAATTCTTTCTCTATTCCAGACTCTCCTAACCCCGAGCATTCTCAAAGTAATAAATGGCCTTTGGATACTGCCAGCAAAATGTGATCTTAGTCAAGATCAAGTTGAGGGTGTGGCTGTAAGACCTATTTTGAGACATGAGAGCCTAAAGTGGAGAAAACCCATCCCAAAGAGAGATGTGGTGTGGACAAGGGTGTGAGTCTGATCTAATGGAGTAGATTATAATTTAATATATAGAACATCCGCAAGAGTTTTAAAGGAATTGTACACACTTGGGCTAAAGGAACAACAAAATTCAAAATGAAGAGAGAGAGATTTCTGGGACTTGGTGAGACCTCTGGTGGTCCAGTAGTTAAGAATTCACCTTCCAGTGCAGGGGACATGGGTTGAGTTCCTGGTCAGGGAACTAAGATCCCACGTGCCACAAGGTGACTAAACCCGTTCACCTCAGCTACAGACACCATGCTCTCTGGAGTCCTCATACCATAACTAGAGAGAAGCCTGTGTGCCACAACTAAGATCTGACGCAGCCAAAAATGAATGAATAATTTTTTTTTTTTTAAAGAAAGAGACCTCTGGGTACCCACCTTTCCATGAGCAAGAAGCAGACTGAAAAATCAGCATCAAAGGTGAACCATTTCTTATGGAAAAGGAAAAGAAGTTCTCAGAGGGCAGAGCCAATAGCCAAGAACAATGGATTAGGGAAAAGGTGAACCCATTAGAAAATTCACAAACAGGATCAATTCAAATGGTAAGGGAAAAAAGAGAACAAGGTAATGTGATGATAATTTGATGGAGTGTGATGGAAGAGGGAGCAGAAACAGGCCCAGTCAAGTCCCTTCTTCTGGAGCCAGGGAAACTGGGAACATAGGTACAGTCAGCTTAGAATTGCTAAGGACCTGAGCCAGCTACGTGCCTCCAGCGCCCTCCCACTGAGAATGAGAGCGTCTACTGCTGTTACGTTATCCCTCTGTCACCACAGCCTTCGGGGTTGGTGGGGGGAGGGGTTGGTGATGGAGGCAGATAACTTGAATTTTTAGCTCACAGGTCTCCACACTGAGGAAAGCCACACCCAAACAACCTCATCAAATCCAGATGTGACCCAAGTGATGACATTCTGAACATTGAGCAGCTGCCATCCTGGGTGAGACTCCAGGAGGTACTGGAAGAGATAAATGTGTTTTGAATAAGGGAGAAATGTAAATGATTTATGGCCAGATTTGATCTATGCAACAGATTAAAGATGGCCACAAAACCTTTACTGTCCTTGCATGGAGACCAGCATCTACTCCGATTGAGTCTGGGCTGGTTTTGTGACCAGTTGTGACGACTAGAATGCAGCAGAAGTGATACTGGGCCAGGTCCTACAAGTCTGGGCAGCTTCCACTTTTGCCCTCTTAGAGCCCCAAATCACATGGAAAGAGGTTCGGCCTCCCAGATGGAGATACTGAAGGGGGCCTGGCTAAGAGAAAACTGTTACTGTACTGACAGCACTTATCATACAAAGTGTGTAGGTTTTCCAAACCAAGCAGTTCTCCAGCTCTCCGTGGACACCAATTGGTGTCCTACAGTTTAATTCAATTCTCACACTAGTAATACAGAGTTAGCTTACAGGTTAAAGGATCAGTCCCACGAGGCTCCCCCCACCATCAGAGGCAGGTAGTGGGTCCCTGGGTTATCCATACTTCTGTCCAAATTGCCACAACCTTCTCCTTGGGTTTGATAAATTGCTGAGATGGCTCAGAACTCAGGGAAACACTCTGCTTATGATTATTGACTTATTATCAAAGATATTGTAAAGGATACAGGTGAACAGCCAAAGGAAGAGGTACATGGGGTGGGGTCTGGAAGAGTCTTGGACACAGGAGCTTCTATCCTATGAATCTGGGGTCTGCACCCTGTCGATACATGGTGCATGGGGTATTCACCTGCCTGGACATTATCTCAACACTCTGTAGTCAGTCATTTTATGAAGGTTCCATTTTATAGATATAATTGATTAAATCACTGGTCACTGGTGGTTAACTCAGTCTCCAGCTTCTCTCCTCACCATGGAGGCTGGAGGATGAGATGGAAAGTTCCAGTCCTCTAGTCACATGGTTCCTCTGGCGACCAACTTCTGTCCTGGGACTTTTGGCCACCAGTCATCTTATTAACATCAATTCAAGCATGGTTGCAAGGGGCTTCTTATGATTAACAAAAGACCCTTCTCTCACCACATCACTCAGGAAATCACAAAACTTTTAGGAGCTCTGTGACTGAAACTGGGACAAAGAACAAATATAAGAGTCTTATTTTGTCACAGTGTCACAGTGGCCAAGTCTTTGATGCTCCAGTTGTCACAGTGAGATACCAGACTTGTGGGAAAACTTGTCTTAAACTTTTTGGCAAAAATTTTTGGCCATAGGCAAGAAACTGTCCTACTAAGTCCAGTGAACCCAAATTGTTCAACTTTGAGTCAATGCACAGAGGCCCTTTTAAACCACTAAGTCTTAGGATAGCTAGTCACAAAGCAATAGATGAATGCAACAGAAATATAGTGATGATAAAAATAGAATTACCATATGACCCAGCAATCCCACTCCTGGGCGCATAACAAACAATAATTCAAAAAGATATATGTACCCTGATGTTCATTGCCACACTATTTACAATAGCCAGGACATGGAAGCAACCCAGACGTCCATCAACAGAGGAATGAATAAAGAAGGTATGGTACATGTATATAATAGGATATTACTCAGCCATAAAAAGGAATGAAATTATGCCCTTTGCAGAGACGTGGATGGACCTAGAGATGGTCATATAGAGTGAATTAAGTCAGAAAGAGAAAAACAAATACTATGTATTAATGCATGTATGAAACCTAGAAAAATGATACAGATGAACCTATTTGCAAAGCAGAAATAAAGACAGACCTAGTGAACAAATGTAGGGCTGTCAACGGGAATGACATGAATTGGGAGATGGGGATTAACATATCTACAACACTATGTATAAAATAGGTAGCTAATGAGAACCTATTATATAGCACAGGAAACTCAATGCTCTGTGGTGAGTTAAACGGGAAGGAAATTTTTTTTAAGTTATAGCTCTTAAATATAGTTAATTCACCTTGCTGTACAGAAGAAATTAGCACAACATTATAAAGCAACTATTCTCCAATAAATATTTTTTAAAAAAGAAATATAGTGATGGATTCTTGAGGACTCTTCCCTCAAAAGCTGGAGGTTTCGCCTGCTAACTCAGAGGACTGCGTTCAGCAGAAAGGTCAGCTGGGCTGGAAGGTCTGAGATGGCCTCACTAACAGGACTGGCTGTTGGTTCTCCTCCCTTCGTTCTCTCTTCTTCAATAGGCTAGCTCAGTTTCCTGACATGGTGGTCTTAGGGCAATGTTCCCAGAAGGAAAAGCCAGGAGCTGCAAGGCTCCCTGAAGGTGAGCCTCTAAGGACTTGTAGAGTGTCACTTCTACCACATTCTATTGGTCAAAGCAAGTCCAACAATCAACTTAGATTTAAGAGATGGGAAAGAACTGAGCACTTTTTTTCTCTCACCTTACTGATGTGAAGAGCTGCAAAGTATTGTGGCCAAGTTTTTCAGCCTATCATTATATCATAAAGATTTTAGTCAAATGCTGGCTACTTGTACTTAGGAACAGAACTAGAATGACTGTACACAAAATAACATAGATGACATTTAAAAATTAATCTTATGAAAGCATTATCATTATATTTTACTTTAGCCCTCATGTCAAAACCATATTAACGTTCTTTTTTTCTTTACTTTTAGAAAGCCAATTAAAAAAAAAAGATACCCAATACTAAAATAGGGCCTCCAAACTGTTCTATGAGTTACCAAACATTTCCTCAGGTTGCCTTGAGATCATCCTGCAGGGACCCCATCACTGATGAGGGCTGTTCTCCCTTTGAAATCCTTTCAAGCCCGGGGGTAAAGAGTAAGAAGAAAGTGGAATGTGAAAACAGCCATCAGTTCAAAATTCTGTCAGATAAGATCTCTAGAGCATTGGGTAGGTCCCAATCTACCAGAAATCCTACTCTAAGAACTTCTGTTAAAAACCTACATTTCAGTGTTAAGCTTAGCTTTTCTGGACTTGCCCATGAGTATTAATAGTGAGAGGCAACCCTTGTAAAGAATCCTTTAGTTCACAAATTCCACAAATATGGATTTGCTAAACTAGAAGAATCTGAGAACATCTGCATTTATTCTAAAATATTTATGTCATGGGTGAGAAAGCAATCGTAACACTTATCTAAGCCTGATAAAGGAAACTTACCTATTTACATGAAACCTATATGCAGGTCAGGAAGCAACAGTTAGAACTGGACATGGAACAACAGACTGGTTCCACATAGGAAAAGGAGTATGTCAAGGCCCGTATAGTGTCATCCTGCTCATTTAACTCATATGCAGAGTACATCATGAGAAACACTGGGCTGGAAGAAGCACAAGCTGGAATCAAGATTGCTGGGAGAAATATCAATAATCTCAGATATGCAGATGATACCACCCTTATGGCAGAAAGTGAAGAGGAACTAAAAAGCCTCTTAATGAAAGTGAAAGTGGAGAGTGAAAAAGTTGGCTTAAAGCTCAACATTCAGAAAACTAACTTCATGACATCCAGTCCCATCACTTCATGGGAAATAGATGGGGAAACAGTGAAAACAGTGTCAGACTTTATTTTGGGGGTGCTCCAAAATCACTGCAGATGATGATTACAGCTATGAAATTAAAAGACACTTACTCCTTGGAAGGAAAGTTATGACCAACCAAATAGTATATTAAAAAACAGAGATATTACTTTGCCAACAAAGATCTGTCTAGTCAAGGGTACAGTTTTTCCAGTGGTCATGTATGGATGTGAGATTTGGACTGTGAAGAAAGCTGAGCACCAAAGAACTGATATTTTTGAACCATGGTGTTGGAGAAGACTCTTGAAAGTCCCTTGGACTGCAAGGAGATCCAACCAGTCCATCCTAAAGGAGATCAGTCCTGGATGTTCATTGGAAGGACTGATGCTGAGACTATACTCCACTACTTTGGCCACCTCATGAGAAGAGTTGACTCATTAGAAAAGACCCTGATGCTGGGAGGGATTGGAGGAAGGAGGAAAAGGGGATGACAGAGGATGAGATGGCTGGATGGCATCACTGACTCGATGGGCATGAGTCTGAGTGAACTCCGGGAGTTGGTGATGGACAGGGAGGCCTGGCGTGCTGCAGTTCATGGTGTCGCAAAGAGTTGGACACGACTGAGCGACTGAACTGAACNGAAGGAGGAAAAGGGGATGACAGAGGATGAGATGGCTGGATGGCATCACTGACTCGATGGGCATGAGTCTGAGTGAACTCCGGGAGTTGGTGATGGACAGGGAGGCCTGGCGTGCTGCAGTTCATGGTGTCACAAAGTGTTGGACACGACTGAGCGAGTGAACTGAACGGATATGTTTGTAGCATCTTTCATCATCCAGAGGAGTTTCTTGGGCAAAGAGTTCTGATCAAAAAATGCTATAAGAGAGCTCCATGTCTCCCTAAGAAGTAATACCGTGCATTCCTCAACAGAGGATAAAGTTGAAGCAAGCTGTAGTATCGATGAATCAGTCTTCTTTTGGTAAAATAATTTAAAGGTAAAAGTTGCATGCAGCTTTTTAGTTCTACCACTAGATGGAGAACTTGTCTTAACAACACAGGACAGCCCTCTCCAGTGACTAACTTGTGCAAAGCTTGATGTTAGGCCCTCCAGATGATCAAAAGTAAGATGTAGTTGATGTTCTAAACGTCCTAGTAGTCTGAGAGGGGTAAGGCAAGAACTCGAGTCTGTATTTCAAAGCAGAATATAAATGTCAACACACAAATGAGAAGTTCTATGTAAAGTCAAAAGAAAGTAAAAAAACATTAGCAGAAGACTTTTGGGTGAGGTAGCGTTTGAATTTTAAAGTTCAAGTAGCCTTTCTACTAGCTGAGGTGGAGAATGCTGGATCTACAAATACAGAGGTGGAAAAGCATGATAATGTGTTCTTGGAACACCAAGAGATAAGACCTGAGAGGTAGTGTAGGGCTTGAAGCATGTGCTCAGTCGTGTCTGACTATTTGTGACTGCAGTCCACCAGACTCCTCTCTGTCCATGGAATTCTCCAGTTAAGAATACTGGAGTGGGTTGCCATGCCTTTATCCAGGGGATCATCCCTAGGGATATAACCTGGGCCTCCTGCATCAGCAGGAAGATTCTTTACCATCTGAGGGTAAAGTGGAGCTTGGGGGTTAAATTGCTTTAAATCCAGAGTTGAAGAGATTACAATTAACTCAACCAGTGTTAGAGATGCCCCAGGTTCTCTCCAGTGCTCAGATGGTGAAGAATCCACCTGCAATGCAGGAAACTCGAGTTTGATCCCTGGGTTGAGAAGATCCCCTGGAGATGGAAATGGCAACACACCCCAGTATTCTTGTCTGGAAAGTCCCATGAACAGAGAAGTCTGGAAGGCTACAGTCTATGGGGTAGCTAAGAGTCAGACACGACTGAGTAGCTAAATAGCAGCAAGGTTTTGACACATGAAACAGTAAACCAAACTCTGCTCTTCCACACTCCTTCCTTTGGGTGGAGTCAGGATTCCCTTTCCCCACACCTACAGACCTCCTACCTACTAGAATATCCATCCAACAAATGTGTTTGGTAGTAGTGAAAGTGAGGGAGAAAAAAATAAACCCAAATTCATTTTTCCTACTTTTTCTCTGTTTATTAAAGGTATTCGTGTTATTATTATTTTGGCTTTTTTTTTTTTTTTTAATTTGGCTTTCCACTAAAGAATGTATCCCCTCATGGCTCGGACAGTAAAGCATCTGCCTGCAATGCAGGAAACTCAGGTTGGATTCCTGGGTCAGGAAGCTCCTCTGGAGAAGGGAATGGCTACCCACTCCAGTTCTCTTGCCTGAAGAATTCCATGGTCAGAGGAGCCTGACAGGCTACAGTCCAGTCCATGGGGTTGCAAAAAGCCTGACTGAACGACCAACACTTTCACTTTTCAAAGAATATATATTTCATGTGATGAAAATACTCAGAAGAATAGATCACTTTATGAAGATAACTAAAATATACACAACTGTTATTGAGTTGAGGTAGATTATTTGAAAACATAATATGTACTCCTCCAAAGTGCAATATCCACCTAGGAGAGAGATTGCAAACTGGTGAACTGGAGTTCTATCTAACCCAAGATACGTTTTGTTAAACTTGCAAAACAGTTAATTTTTTTTAGTTAGTTGATATTATTTTACAAATCATGAAGTTTTCACATACAATCTTGATTCCTAGCTTCTCTTTAAATATTGTAACTTTTCACAGCAAGGAGTCCTCATTCTCACAAGGCAGTCACTGGAGCTGGGCAGAAACCACCTCTCCACTCAGTAACATATTCCTTTCTAGTTTCCAGGTACCCTCCTCCCTTCTGTAATACACAGGATCTCGTTCCCCATTTATATTACTGGTCTGGCCCCACAGATACTTGATCTGTGTGATCTCTAGGTCTGCCCATTTGGATCTGCACACTTTAGTATTTTTGTGGGACCTGTCATTACCACTAATTATACACTGATATGCTCAAATTCTTTCCTGCATCCACACTTTGGCCAGTGTATAAAATTGATTTTATTACAACTGAGAATATTTGCCATCACTTCATTAAGGTTGTGTGACTTGATATTGAATGGAATACAATCTTTAAGAAAGAGATAACAGACAATGTGTAGGATCCAGAAAGATCACATAATTAATGAAACACCTGAGAACTTTGCCCCAAGATTACATAAAGGCAGCAAAAAATGTCTATTCAAGTAACAATGCAATGAACTTACTAACTGTGGATGCTTTGGTGGTGAGATATTTTGAAATATGTTAATGTTTTATTTATTTCTGTACTTCTTTGCCTATGGGTTTCCCTCTAATGTAGTCTTCATTTCCTTGAGAAGGATTACGATTATTTTTTTGGAATGCAAAGTCATTGTTCAATCTTGAAGCCCATTTCAGAAGCAAGAGTCTCGAAAGCCAGGTGTGCAGTCAGGTTCTAAACAGGAAAACAGAAACTCTTTTGAGATCTTACAGTAGACAAAAAAATTGACTTAGGTAATTGGGTTCACAGGAAATGGAGTAAGTGAGAAGCCAAGTCACCCAGAGATGAGCAACATCAGCAAGACTAGAGGGACAAAGAGAGGTGATGGTCAATGTAGGAACCTGGCTCCACAGTGGAATAAGGCAGCTCCTGCCAGAGGTATTGCAGAAGCAGAGAGAAATACTCAGACTTCTCCCATTTCCTGTTAGTGTCACCCAGTGGCTGAACCCAGCCAGAGCCAGTACCATGGGGACCTTCAGGCATCCAGGGTGCCCAGACCAGAGAGATGGGCAGGGTAAGTCAGCAAAGGACTAGAGGGTGAATGGGCTCAGTGTCAACACACCAGCTATGAAGGCCAGCCACTGGGGTAGAACAGGGTTTGCACTGTTTCATTTTCATCTTTCAAAACATTCTCTTTAAATCTCTAGACTCAGAGCATGGAGGGCTAAGTTTAGAGTTTTTAATATAAACCATAGGTTTTAGGATGAGAGGTCATGGCAATTTCCTGTCACACAAAAAGGCAATAAAAACCCTTCCTGGCTTGAGAGAAGGAGCTTGGAAAAAAGACCAAGGAACGCAGGATTCTCAAGCTCTGTGAATGGGAACAGGTTGGGATAAAGAACCTCAACTTGAAATTCATAGAGCTGTAGATGCTCACTCACTATTGTCTGTCTGGAAACTTAGAAGTTCACCACCTTACAGAATACCCCACACTAACAATAGAGTAGCAATGTTGGGGTGAGGCGTTTAGGCAGAAAAATAGCCCGAGGTCATGGTTTTCTGTGAGTGTTCTAGGGTTATGTGTGTCCTGGACAAGATCCAGAGGCCACATGCTTCCACGTAGGATGTAGCAGCTCAGAGGGCATTCCTGGAACAGGGCTAGATTCCACAACCCTTAAGGAGGGAGGCCAGGGCAAGTACCATAGGTTTCCAAGCAGGTGGTAGAAGGACCACTGAGCAGGGGCTCCAAGAAGTGGTGGCTAGCAGTGCACACAGCAGAGAATAAGACACCTTAGCTGAGCAAGGTGTCATCTTGGGCCAGCAAGGGGCAGAAGTCGGCAGGTCTGCAGGTAGATCAGACACTCCTCTCCAGAGCACAGTGCTGCCCATCAACCTGCCCCCTGTCTGCAGAGCACAGCCCTGGATCAGAGGGCTTTGAAAAGCCCTTTTTTGACTTTGAATGAACTAAATTTGAATTTTGAATTGTTTATGTAGGGAGGAAAAAACATAATTTTCCTTCTATCCTTCTAAATTCTCAGTGGGGCCCTTATAACAAAAGACAGATTAACAAGAGAAAACAACTTTATTAATGTGTATATCATACATGTAACACATGGGAGACCCCAGAGACGAGAAACTCACAGGTTTGATTAGAACTTTAGTTTATGTAGTATCTTAGCAAAGGAGCAATAACTTTTAGAGAAATGACAAGAAAAAGAAGAAGGACCTAGAATCTCTAGAGGTGGCAAATTGTAGGAAGGCAAGTACACGGGAAACTAATGAGAGACAGAGGCTTGGGAGTGAAGTTGGCATGTGGATGCCCCTGGTGTCTCCTCCAGGCTGACAGGGTCTGATGTCTCCAGTGAATTAGCGTTTGTCCTTCCTGATAGAGGGGGAGGAGGGACACCTGGGTAAATTTATGTCCTGCATGTCAACAGATAGGAAGAGGGCAGGGAGTTTTTTTTTTTCTTTTTCTTTTTTAAAAAGAAACTATTTCATAGACAAATAGCATTAAATAAATTTTTTTGAGGTATGTTGTTGTTCAGCCACTCCATCACATCTGACTCTTTGTGACCCCATGGACTGCAGCATGACAGGCTTCCCTGTCTTTCACCATCTCCTGGAGTTAGCTCAAACTCATGTCCATTGAGTTGATGATGCCATCCAACCATTTCATCCTCTGTCACCCTCTTCTCCTCCTGCCTCCAATCTTTCCCAGCATCAGGGTCTTCACCAATGAGCTAGTTCTTTGGAGCTTCAAGTGGCCAAAGTAGTGGAGCTTCAGCTTTAGCATTAGTCCTTCCAACAAACATTCAAGGTTGATTTATTTGGGATTGACTGGTTTGATCTCCTTGCATTCCAAGGGACTCTCAAGAGTCTTCTCCAGCACCACAATCTGAATGCATCAATTTTTCTGTGCTCAGCTTTCTTTATGGTCCAACTCTCACATTGGTATATAACTACTGGAAAAATAACTGACATCTTAGTCTCATAAATACAAAGCAATGATTACAATATTTGTATATACTGCAAAATGATCATCACTGTCAGTTCACTTAACATCTACCCCCAGGCACAGTTACAAAATTTTTTCTTTCATGCTTCAAACTTTCAAGATCCTTGCTGTACAATATATCCTCATGACTTTCCTTTGAGCTCATACGTCTCAGTTGCCTTTAGCTCAAAATAGTCCTAATGTCTATGTGGCGTATTTGGGGGTGGCCTCCCCTGCCATATTCAGTTATTCTTCCAAAAGAGATGAGATTTTAAACTGGAGATATCTGAGTTACCTTAAAGGGGTAACTTAGGATGAACTCTCATCCTTCAGAATGAAACATTTTTCCACCATTTGTAGAAATGAGTGGCTCTTTCTAGTTTTAATGACAAATAAAGATTACATTTATTTATATCTGAGTCATAATAACCATAAACTTCAAACCTGTTGTGTGTGAAGTGTTTCAGGCAATTTTTCTACTCTGGAGTTTAAAAGTACAGACTACACACACACACACACACACGCACACACAGACCTGCACACATGCGCACACACTCCTTTGCAGTCCTTCTATGGCCTTCTTTGTTCTAGCTGAATTGGCCTTTCCTCGAAGCAGTGAAGGGCATTCTAATGGATGGAGAATCACTGGGCAACAAGTGTCAGTTTTGGAAAGAGAACAAATCCTGATATAAAATTTCCAAGTATCATTCAAAATTTCAAATCATATCTTCTAGTGAATTAACCATGGTCCTCACAAAGACATTTACTCTCATCTGAATGGCCCCACTTTCAGAAAGTTTCTGTGTAGATCCTGTCCTATCTCTCTTCAAAAGCCCTCTAGGTTTACCTAGGTGGACTTGGTCTTAAGTAAAATCCTCATTTCCTTCATCAGTGGCTTCCTTTTTAACCCCCACTGACCCCCACCTTGTAGGAAGTTTCAGCCATGATGTATGCAGAGCTTCCTCTGATGGAGGATAAGCTTCAGACAGGTTTTGAGCAAGGTACCAAGTGCAGGAATGCAGGATGTGCATTTTCGTCCCCATCTGAATGTCTGGCACCCCCTGTGAAGTGAAGTCTCTCAGTCATGTGTCCGACTCTTTGTGACCCCGTAGACTGTAGCCTACCAGGCTCCTCCATCCATGGGATTCTGCAGGCAAGAATACTGGAGTGGGTTGCCATTTCCTTCTCTATGGGATCTTCCCGATTCAAGGATCGAACCCAGGGCTCCCACATTAGAGGCAGATGCTTTATCCTCTGAGCCACTAGGGAAGCCCCGGCATCCCCTGTAGGGTTGTACATAGTGGTCCTTGCTTTCACATCAATGAAGGTAAGTGGGTATATTTTCTTAGAAGCAACCCTAGTCCCTCTTCTTGCTGGGGGTTGTGTCTTCCTTCCTTGTGGCTGCAAAAGGGCTGTGGGTGTTCCCTGAGCTAAGACTTTGCACAGATCAGTATACCCCTGCCCTTGTCACCTCTCTGCCTCCCCAGCACCTCCCAGGTCTGCTCAGCTCTTATCAGTAGTGTTGGGTTCTCTTTCAAGCCTTGCTTTAAAATCTTGTCTCTTTCTCCAAAGCCTAGTATCTCCAGATATCCCAAGTCTCCATACTTAGAGACTGAGTTGCTTTGTGGTTTCATTTGGTGCTTCATGTCTTTATCTCTCTGAAAAGAGGCTCAGTTCTTTGAATGATTCAGAGTCCAAGAAAGAAGCTTTAAATATAGTATCCCACTTTTTTTTTTTTTCTTTCTTCTTCCACCAGTTATCCTGTCTCTGCCCTCGCTTAACTCACCTGGCCTGTCACTCTGGGCCCAAGGAACTCAGGGATCTTGTCCAGATGACGGGGAGCCAGAGATTCAAACACATTATGGTATCATTTCTGCTCTACTGAGGCCACCAACAGTAGTGTGAGGCACTCTGCAGGGGTGTCCTCTGAGGGTCCCACATGAAAAGTGGGGCACAGGCTCCTGCTGTGACTAATGAACCAGGATCAGCCAACTTGCCCATCCTTGCAGGTCTGATTGCTCCCCTAGGGGCTGGGTTCTAGTAACCCCATTCAGTTTCTTTCTCTCCTCTTCTTTCTCTGATTCCTCTCTCCCAGCCCTGGAAAAGCTTCTTTCATTGCCCTGCCTTGCCCTGGAGGTGGGGAAATGCCCAGGAGTCAGAGCGTTTTGCTCCCTACTTTATAGTTATTTTTTATAAAGCCTAAAGCCTAGTCCCGGTCACGTTCCTAATTTGGAACCAAAAACCATTTCTCTGTCAGAGACTTGGTTCATACAAATCCAAAATACTGTGCTTTCAGACTTTTACCAGATGTGAACTTAAAAATTCATTCATCATGTACACCTGAGATGGAAAATTTTAATTAATAAAATAACAAAAATTTTTTTTAATGAAAATTAAAATTAAAAAAAAATTCATTCAGTCTTTCAATTAAATTACTTGGATTATTTCTTTGCAGGCAACATCTGCCTTCATCAAACAGTGAATGCCATTATCCAACAGTGGAAAACTATAAAATAACTTTAGGAGCAAAAAAGTCCTAGGTTAATATCTCTAAACTCTTATCTCAGTACAATGTTACAGACAAGATGAGACTTCGTTATACTTTGTAATTATTGCTGATTGTATGGTTTAGTTTTGACTCTGTATTTCTTCAAGAATGCCAGCAATGGCTTTAAAAATATTTGATGAATTACTTCTTTACTTGCAAGTAAAAAAGTGTGTGTCTTGCAAGGCACTGTGGAAAGATGGTTGTTAAATGGGGTCAAGGTCTAAAGGCTTTATCAAAATTTCTGAACTTAGAGAATTACTGATCATATGTGGTTATTTCTTCTAATATATTTAATATCTCTTTATAATGTGATATTTAGTAAGAGAGAATCCTTACTTAAACTAGGAGATGATTTGCATAGAGAAAGACATGAATTAATTAATCATTGAATTAAAACTTGTTTTGGTAAATTTATGAGGTAATAAGATAAATTTAAGACTTTATTTAGTAGCCTGATTTTTCAGATTTTTATTTTGGCCATAATAGTTACTCCTTGAGAAGAAGATTCTAGAAAGAACTGTCAGTTTTTCTTTAAAAGTGTCTTTAAATAATCCATATAACACTTTGTTTAATTAACTGGATAATTAAGCCTTGACTCATGTCTCCTGACCCTTTAGATTTTTGCCATTTAGTATCTGTGGCTGATCTTGATTCTTCTCTGGGCATGATCTAATGTTGAGAAGAGATAATGTGTCCTTAATGTGTCTTTTCACCCTTGACAATTAATGAGAAAAATGATGTATTTACCAGATGCTTGCAAATTTTTTGTGCATATTCCATAGTTTTCAAGTGATCGCCTCAAACTGTAGCTCAACAACATTGTTAAATAGTGAAATATTTGAATTTCAAGGTAGATAATAGCCATTTACTGCAAAGATATCAAGGCTAGCTTAGAAAGAAAGAGTAACTCACTTACTGAAAGACCATTTTCTACTTCCATTCCATGAACATCTTCATGGAATTACGTTACTGGGGAAATCTCTTTGTCTGTCATTAAGGAATTAGCTCCTATATGGGAATTATTCTTTTTTAAAAATTGAAGCATAGTTGATTTACAATATTGTGTTAGTTTCAGGTATACAACAAAGAGATTCAGTTATACATACATATTTTTTTCAGATTCTTTCCATTATAGGCTATTATAAGATATTGAGTATAGTTCCTTGTGCTATATAGTAAATCCTTGTTGTTTATCTATTTTATATATAGCAGGGTGTAACTGTTAATCCTATACTCCTAATTTATGCCTCTCCTCCTTTGGTAACTGGAAATTTGTTTTCAATATCTGTGAGTCTGTTTCTGTTTTGTAAATAAATTCATTTGCATCATTTAAAAAATTCTACATAAAAGTGATCTCATACAATATTTCTCTTTCTCTGTCTGATTTAATTTACTCAGTATGATAATCTCTAGGTCCATCCTTCCTGCTGCAAATGGCAATTATTTCATTCTTTTTATGGCTGAGTAATACTCCACTGTATATACATACTGCATCTTCTTATCCATTTATCACTGATGGACATTAAGGTTGCTTCCATGTCTTGGCTATTTTAAATAGTGCTACTGTGAACTTTGGGGTGTGTGTGTCTTTTCAAATTAGAGTTTTCGTCTTATCTGGCTATATGCTCAGGAGTGGGATTGCTGGATCATATGGTAGTTCTATTTTTACATTTTTAAGGAATCTCCATATTATTTTCCATAGTGGCTGCACCAGTTTACATTTCCACCAGGGGTATGAGGGTTCCTCTATGGGAATTATTCTAGAGAGAGAGCAATCTAGTTCCTTCTAGAAAGGAACAGGGTTATTTTTTGTCTTAAGTTATTAATTTATTTGACCAACTCTCTACTATGGACTTTTCTTTTTCTGTAACAAGTAATGCTGCTTATATATTTATATATCTTTATATATTTGAGAGAATATTTCTGTAGATTAATTCATAAAGAAAAATTTCTGTGTTGGGTAGTAAGTAGACTTTTTAATTTTTAGATGCTGTGAAATCTGCACAAGGCTCTGTGCCATTAGCAGTCCAACACGAGTGTATGAGTGGCATTCCATTAAGGTGTGCACTCCTTAAATTATTCATTGATAAAAAAATAATACAATTTACTATTAGCTGTGTATTATTTCACTTTCACCAAAGTAATATTAGTCCATAGTTTTAAAATATCACATAACTATTGAGGGCATGTACCAAAACACAGCAGTCTCCTGCCCCTTCTCATCTTCTTCTGTGCCTTACGTGCAAATACTTAGGTATGAGTGCATGCTCAGTCGCGGAGTGATGTCTCTGCAACCCCATTAACGGTAGCCTGCAAACTTCCTTTGTCCATGGGATTCTCCAGGCAAGAATCCTGGAGTGGGTAGTCATTTCCTCCTCTAGAGGGTCTTCCTGACCCAGGGATTGAATCTGCACCTCCTCTATCTCCAGCGTTGCGGCAGATTCTTTACCACTGAGCCACCAAGAAAGCCCACTTAGGTGTGTGTGTGTATATATATATATATGTTTTTTCATATATATAACTCAGGTACTATGAATGAACAGTGCTTGTTGGTTGGTAGTCTTCACTTTAGAACAAACAGGCTGCCAGCTGCCTTTATCATCATGTAGCCCCAAGGGTCAGTACCTATAGACATTTTTTTCCTGAAGCTGTCCATCTTCCCATCTTCTGCCTGTGTTTATAAAACTGGTTATTGTTACTCTGAAACTTGGTAAGAAAGGAGAGCTTAATTTTCAGCACCTGGTGGCTCAGATGATAAAGAGTCTGCCTGCAATACAGGAGACCCATATTCAATTCCTGTGTTGGTGAGATACCCTAGAGAAGGGAATAGCAAACCATTCTAGTATTCTTGCTTGGAAAATTCCACGAGGAGATACAATCCATGAGAATGGAAAGAGTTGGACACAACTGAAGCATGTGTCCTAGCACACATGCAAGCCAGGATTAAAACACATTTATAGTTTCCTCTACTCCTGTACAATATAAGAAATGGGAGGATATGTGGATTTTGAATTGTGTGACACCCTAGGATAATCATCAAATATCTAGGATAATTGTATTCTTTACCTGTTTTCTCTTCTGATCTATTTATATAAATAGTGTTATTAAATCCAGAACAAAATAATGAACTATAAAAGATTTTTAAGACTTGATCATTTGATTTTATCTAAAAATAATCTTAAAACCCCAAATAATTTAGTAAATCCCATTCTTTAAATCCTAAAATGATGAGGGGCTATCTTAGATGATAATTCTTTTCTAGCAGTCTGAAACAATTGTAGAAAAATAAAATGCTAATATAGTTAAAGGAAAACGTCAGTTTCAGGATTAGAAATGGATGAACAGAGTTCTGAATTTACTGACGTATCAACCTCCTCTTTGTCACAGTCCACATTAGACATGGTCTTTTCTAGAGTGAGACTTCCTGGAAGACTCAGGCATGACCTGAGCACTGAAGGCAAAGGCCCTTATATATGGATCTCAAAGAGAAGAGTCTCACTTTTTTGCTTGTGTGAACTAAAGCAATTACCTAGCATTTTTGCATCTGAGTTGCCTTGTCTGTAAAATGGTATAATTATCTTGTGGGAGGATTTTGAAAGTTAAAAGAATTAAACATTTAGAGGAGTGCCCAGGCACTCCCCTAATGGTCAGCAATGATCACCTAGCACATAAGAAAACATGGAAACAGAAAAATACTTTTAAAAGGAGGGGGAGGACAGAATTAGCTAAAGGCCAAAAAGCCCAGAGTCCCTTCCTCTGGTTCTAAATTGTATTTCAATTCAGGAAATTCCAGGATTACATCAGCCCAATGAGATAAGCAGCCTGTCACCTTACACTGTTGGCCAGCACGTGATATTCTTTTTAATATTAGGTTGCTGTTCCAATATGAGTCACACATGTGAGCTCCAGCTACTTCTGCAGATGGAATGGTGTTACGTCAAGGTACAGGAAATGACCTTTCTCCTTTTTTTCTCACCTTTAACCTGAAAATCATGTGGTATTTATTTCCTTAATATTAACTCTACAATTAACTCTAAATTACCCGTAGTAGTAAACAGAAAGAATGATACAGATGTTTATCAAGAGTGCTTCAAAAATCCCTTATAACTTATGATTTTTGTGTTTAGAATATTCTATTTGAGAACTTGTATCTAAATGTTGTGGAAACAAAGTGTCAAGCAAAACAACTCTTTCTTGAGGACTGATCTTAGAGAAGTCAGAAAATTGAATCCATTCTCCATCCCATAATCGGGTACAAAACCATGCTATTTTCCTCTTCTGAGCTAGGATGCACTGTAGCATCTGAATGGACAAAACCAAAAGCCTAACTTTCAGGGTCCACTGTTCGGTTCACACCCTTCCTGGGGATAAGGAAGGATGTTTCATCATTTCTGACAGTTGAACCTAATGGTGAATAGAGCTTCTGTCTCCTTATTCTGGAAGAGTGTGTATAATAGAAAGAACTAAAAAAGAAAACAATGCATTATCTATGAGTTTAAATTGCTTTTTAAATGCACAAGTTGTATGCTTTATGTAATATGAAGAAATCAGCTCTTTGACAATCTAGCCCTGTGCAAACTCATTGATGAGATGAATTCCCCTTCACATTCCTGACAAAAAGAGGAAGGGAGGAAACAAAGAATTACTTTAAATCAATGATATTTAAATACACACACACACACACACACACACACACATGGTTTTACTGAGTTATAGCATTTTTATTGAATGACGGCATCTTTTAAATTCTTCAGTGCTTTAAATTTTCAAATTTTACACACACATGATTTCATATAATCCCATAATAACCCTACCCCCCACCTTGCCCCTCTACCCTTCCCTTGAGTCACTGGTAACCACTAGTTTATTCTCTGTATTAGAGAATCTGTTTTTGTTTTATTCACTAGCTTGTTTTAATTTTTTAGAATCCATGTTCTTAGACTGGGGGGAGAGGATTAGTAGCCCACAGTAATTCTACAAAATAGAATTCAACAAATGCTGCTAGGTTTAGAAGGATAGTTTTTAAAGTTTCTTTATAATACCTGTGTAGTGAAAGTTCTAGACTTTGATGGGTATTTAAAGCTGCTTATTTCAGCTTCATATTCTAGATGGGGATTCTTTTCTCTTGAACTTTAATAATAGTATAGATATTCCTGTACCAACTTTGAGTGGATTGAGCCTAACATTCTTCTTGCTCTTTGATCACTGACAGAGAAGTGGGTTCTTCTGCCAAGAAAAAGGTTGTTGTTCTAAGATGTAAGGACAGAACTGTAAAATCACAGTCCTTCAGTTAGACGGTTAATGGTCCAGAGGGCCTAGTTCTTCTGGACTTATTGGTCCCACCGAATCATAGCGAAACCAGCAGAGGAGGGGTTTTTATCCCAATAGCCACATGAGGCTAACCCTCAATAGCCAGGTGGTTCTGAGTGAGAGAAATGGAAAGCTGACCTCTGACAAGTGGGCAGACCCTATAAGCTTCTCCTAGAGCCCTGCTGTAAGCTTCGACTGGTGAGGCAGGATTCAGACATAAGAGCACCTGTAGGGAACACAGTACCAGAGAAGGCGATGGCACCCCACTTCAGTACTCTTGGCTGGAAAATCCCATGGGCGGAGGAGCCTGGTAGGCTGCAGTCCATGGGGTCTCGAAGAGTCAGACATGACTGAGCGACTTCAGTTTCACTTTTCACTTTCATGCACTGGAGAAGGAAATGGCAACCCACTCCAGTGTTCTTTCCTGGAGAATCCCAGGGACGGGGGAGCCTAGTGGGCTGCCGTCTATGGGGTTGCACAGAGTCGGACACAACTGAAGCGACTTAGCAGCAGCAGCAGAGAACACAGTACAGCTGAAAGTTTGGCAAAATGCCTGCCACTTATGCTCCATCCTGGGAGTGGCCTTGAAGACTGTTGATACTGAATCACGAGTTGCTGGGAGTTGTCACTGCCCTCCAGTCAAAGTGCATCCGAAGCACCCCTGCAGTTGAATGGTCGGGTTTATTGCAACATCCCATGGCATGCAACTCAGGTCTCAGTAACCATGGAGGCTTGAAAAGGCTTACTATAGGATTTGGGCTCAAGTTAGTTCATTTTATTTTAAGGAGAGCTTAGAGCTTGCTTTGGGTTAGAAATGGCTGTAGGGAAGCAAGGGTAACTCCGTGACAGTGGATCTTAATGAATCTTACCTGGAAGGAAGGAGGACTAGCATCAAGCTAAAGCCTCAATTGGTAAACAAGCAGCAGCCAGTCCTGTGAGGCAGGTTAGGGCATGTTTGGGTCGTCAGTTTTGTAGTTCGGACATGATTACAGAGTGGACTTATTTTTGCCTTGACCCACCTTGGTAGCAGGGGCCTGGTGTGATGTTTGTTCTGTGAAATTCTTTATGTTCAACAGGAGAACACCAAGGCCAGCGTCACGGGCTTCTCATGCCCTTCTCCCAGTCAGTCTGCAGTGAGCAGCGGAGTTCTTCAAGATCACGTGGGGTGACAGAACAGGACTGTGGCTGGAAGGAGTGCCAGAGTGCTGTGAAGTGGAAGGGAGGCAGGAAGCCACAGACAGGCTGCAGCCTGCCTGGAGGATGCACTGGGTAGGCACACAGAAGGCACATGTCCATGAGTGAGCTTGAGCCAGTATTGGAGACCTCAGACAAAGCTGCTGCTACTGCTGCTGCTGCTGCTAAGTCACTTCAGTCGTGTCCGACTCTGTGCGACCCCATAGATGGCAGCCCACCAGGCTCCCCCATCCCTGGGATTCTCCAGGCAAGAACACTGGAGTGGGTTGCCATTTCCCTCTCCAGTGCATGAAAGTGAAAAGTGAAAGTAAAGTCGCTCAGTCATGTCCGACCCTCAGCGACCCCATGGACTGCAGCCTTCCAGGCTCCTCCATCCATGGGATTTTCCAGGCAGGAGTACCGGAGTGGAGAGTCATTGCCTTCTCCACAGACAAAGCAGGAGGAAGGTGTATGTAAGGAAGATACTGAGAGAATTAGCAGGGACTTGGGAAGGAGTGAATTCTTAGGCAGATATACTGAGGAATGAATTCTTAGGCAGATATAACTAAGGATTAGGCTTCTTAGGATAGCTGAACTGGCGTGATCAGCTCAATTAAAGTGTGTAATTGATTTGAAGGTGGAGACTTGAGCCTTCTGGTCTGATCTTTTATATCCTAGAAAGTGTGGACTGCAGACCACTGATTGCTTTAAAAGATGTATTTGTTATTACATTTCAAAAAACTTCGTCTCCATTAGCCAGCACATTAATTGTGAACTAGGTGTGTCACTGAGACCAGAAAATAAAACTAGCTGGTTATACCTTGGGTAAGCAGGAGGAGTGCCAGATTTAGGAAAATACTAGAAATACACACATGCACATATAGTTGTAGATGGATATAGGTGTAGATATAGAAATAGATCTCCAGTTAAACTTTGTATTTCAGATAAACAATGAAGATGCAATACTGAGGAATACTTATACTAGAATAAGATATTAGTTGCTTACCTGAAATGTAAACTTAACAATGAGCTGGTGTCACCCAAATGGAACAAGTTGTGTGGGGCACTAACACCTGACTGAGGGAAGGATTGCCATGAGCCACTCACCTGACAGAATGGGGTTACCAAAGGACAAGGGAATTTTTGATCCAGTAAAGCTAATTAGGATTATTAGCATCATTATTCAGACTTATTTTTTTGATATCTTTTGTAACTTTCCATCGGCATGTTATTTTGATTTTCTTTCTTAGTTTGTTATCAATCTTCTTAAATAATCCAATATGTATTAGCCATGCTAAAAGGTGCTAAGATATTTAGGAAATTGGTCTAAGTCCCAACTAGATCTAATTAAAAAGCATTACAATAAAGGTAGGTTTGAGTAAAATGACATGTCATCTTCTGGGGTACAAATGATTAATATAGTGTGGAACATAATATTCTTTCTAATTTAGTCATAGATTTAATATACTATAACTAAAATGTCTATGGAAACTTCTATAGAAAATAGGAAACCATTTACAGGAAAAATAAATGGTAAGAATTCCAGAAATTATCTGTAGTGGAAAAGCAGTATCTTTTAAACTATAAAGCAAATATGTATTTTTAAAAATTTAATAAGCATGAATAAAGGTTAATGATACAGAAAATGTACAAATAGAACTAAACAATTCAAAGTTTTACATAAGTGGCTGGATTTGACTCTTCCTTTTTTTTTTTCTCTTCTTCTTTATAGCCCCATTTCCATTTCACACCTCCTCTTCTGAAAGCTAAGTCGTGTGTCAAACCCTTTGTAACCCCATGGACTATAGCCCGCCAGGCTCCTCTGTCCATGGAATTCTTCAGGCTTCTTGCTGGAGTGGGTGCCAGTTCCTTCTCCAGGGGATCAAACCTGAGTCTCTCGCATTGTAGGCAGGTTTTTTACCACTGAGCCACCAGGGAAGCCCTCACACATCAAAATGGAAAGAAATCCATGGTAAGGCTTTGTACCAAAAATTGGCTGTGAGAAGTGCTCACCATCTGCAGACAAAAACTTTGTCACATAGATGCTTCCAAGATGTGAAAACCCTGAAAAGACATCACTGCTCCAGGGGACACACAACACCTCAGGGGTCTGACTCCAGCCTCCAGGACACAGGCAGGAAGGAGAAAAAGACCAGGACCCTAAGTGCAGGAGTAGGAGGCCCATGGGAGAAGAAAGAAAGTCCTAGATGTCCACCTAAGGGAGACCTGGGTGAAAAGGTGACTCAGGAAAAAAAGAGAAATATTCTGCATAATTTCTTGCACCACAGACTTGTGCCTTACACACAAGGTAGCATAAAACACCTACTGTTCACACACATATGCTATCAGGAAAAAGAAAATTAAAATGTGATCCTACTATATATACACATACCTTTTACACATATTAGAATGGCCAAAATCCAGAACACTGACACAGCTGATGCTGAGGAGGATGTGGAAAACAGGAACTCTCATTCATTGCTGGTGGGACTGCTAAGTAATATAGTGCAGTGATTTGGAAAACAGTTGGCATTTTCTTACAAAACAAAATATATTCCTATGATTAGATCCAGCAGTTGTGTTCCTCTGTGTCTACCCAAAGGAATTGAAACCTTATGTTCATGAAAAAACCTGCATGAGGATGATTATAGCAACGTTATTCACAATTGCCAGAACTTGGAATCAACCAAGATGTCCTTCAGTAAGTGAATGGAGAGGTAAACTAAGGTATATGTCCCCTGGAGAAGGNAGCAGTTGTGTTCCTCTGTGTCTACCCAAAGGAATTGAAACCTTATGTTCATGAAAAAACCTGCATGAGGATGATTATAGCAACGTTATTCACAATTGCCAGAACTTGGAATCAACCAAGATGTCCTTCAGTAAGTGAATGGAGAGGTAAACTAAGGTATATGTCCCCTGGAGAAGGAATGGCAACCCACTCCAGTATTCTTGCCTGGAGAATCCCATGGACAGAGAAGCCTGGAGGGCTACAGTCCATGGGATCTCAAAGAGTTGGACATGACTGAGCAACTAACACATACAGACAATGAAATATTATTGGTGCTAAAAGGAAATGAGTTATCAAGCCATGAAAAGACTTGGAGGAAACTTAAATGCATATTAGTAAGTGAAGGAAGCTAATAGGAAAAGACTGCATACTGTGTGATTCCAAGTATATGGCCTTCTGGAAAAGGCAGAACTATGTGTTTCCCCTATAGCTCAGCTGATAAAGAATCTGCCTGCAATGTGGTAGACCTGGGTTCGATCCCTAGGTTGAGAGGATCCTCTGGAGAAGAGAAAGGCTACCCTAACCACTCCAGTATTCTGGCCTGGAGAATTCCACTGACTGTACAGTCCATGGGGTTGCAAAGAGTCAGACATGATTGAACGACTTTCACTTCACTTCATGGAGACAGTAAAAAGATCAATGGTTGGTAGAGGTTGTGATGAGGGAGGGAGGAATAAGCAGGACACAGAGGATTTTTAAGGCAGAAAAGCTACTTTGTATGATACTCTAATGGTAGAAATATGTCACTGTACATTTGTCTAAATTCATTGAAGGTGTAACACCAAGAGTGAGCTCTAATGTTAACTATGGACTTTGGCTGATGATGATGAATCAAGGTATATTTGTCAGTTGTAATAAATGCTTTGCTCTCATGGGGAATGTTGATCATAGGAAAGGCTATGCATGTATCAGGACAAGGAATATTTAAGAATCTCTACCTTCTGTTCAGTTTTGCTATGACCTTAAAACTGTCCTAAAAATACTCTATTAAAAATAGAGAAAGAAAAAAAGGAAGGAAAGAAAGAAGGTGGGAAGGAAGAGAAAGAAAGCAGGAATTTGGTAATAAATCCATGGGCTAAATGCCCCTATTTTAGGTCCAAAGATGATCACAGTAACAGAAACAAAAATAATATTTTAACAGTACTAATCATGGGAATAAGTAGCATTTATTCAGAACTTACTGTACACCAGGTTCTAGTCAGAACATTCTTCATGGGTTAATTCATTTTAAAGGATAATAACTAACAGCTTGTTACAAAAAGAAACATAGAGAGCAAGCCAGGAAAATATTCACATTTTAGTAAGTAAATAATACAAGTTAAAATAACTGTTTCTTTATACCTAATAATGTAGCAGAATAAAATACTAAAGGTGGTATGGGGAAATAGGCGCTGATAAACAGACAGCCTTCCTGGCACTGGCGCTATGCAATGGCATCAGGGCTGTCCTGTTGCAGGACTCCAGAGAGGATCACCTTTTCTGCATCTCATGAGAATGGTGCCTTCTAGAACTGGGCATCAAAGCAGTCCTTGGCAAAACATATACTCATTCAGATCTCTTTCTTCTTTTAAATTACATTTTATTATTATTTTTTAACACCAAAGACATTTTGTATTGGGGTAGAGCCAATTAACAATGTTGTGATAGTTTCAGGTGAACAGTGAAGGGACTCAGCCATACATATACATGTATCCCTTCTCCCCCAGACCCCCTCTCATCCAGGCTCATAATATCTGAGCAGAGCTCCATGTGCTATACAATAGGTTTTTTGTTGGTTATCCATTTAAAATATAGCAGTGTGCACATGACCCTCCCAAAGTCCTTAACTATCCCTTCCCCCAAAGCAAACATGAGTTCTGTTCTCTAAGTCTGTGAGTCTCTTTCTGTTTCTCAAGTAAATTCATTTGTATCATCCAGATCTCTTTTATTCTGGCAAGCTTCCTTTCAGGAATATGTTCAAGGGAAATATTTCAACAGAGGACAAAAATTTAACTGTGGGGAAAAAATGTATTCATAGTGGAGAAAATCCAGAAATAACACAAAGGTAAAACAAATTGAGAAATATCAAATGAATTATTCAAAATTAATATTGGAGTGATCCATAGATGAATTATAAAGAGAAAAAGCATAAGGGAACTAATAATAAATTTTAATTGTTACCTTACGTGGGTGATTTTAGGAATAAGAGGAAAAATGTTTCTATACATAAAATTGATCCAAAAAGCTCAATGTGGCAAAAGAATATTATTTTTAAAGTCAGTATTTCTGTATTTATTCTGCAATAAACACTACTTTTATCCTTCAACATCTGCTAGCCACATACAACAAGGGACATGCCCTCTTGCTCTAAAATTCTGATTCTATATGTATTTCTAGTAAGAGATACCAGGTTGTTTTTGTACTTTCACTAGACAGGTATAGCATTTTAACCTCAAAAATATCTCCTTAGAAGAAATGACTTTATATTTGGCCTCAAAACTGAGGAGGAGGAAGAATTCAGATGCCATAAGTTTAATAATTTGCTTGTAAATTATTATTTATCTGCACTCTATCTTTATTGAAAGATAAACAAGTTTGTGCAGGTAGATAAGACCTTTAGCTTAATTTATAAGTAGTTTCTTACAAACGCCTCAAGTCATTAATGTTATCATTCACCATCTCTTAGTAACTAAGGTGGAATGAAAATGAGAATTTTCTCAATAGTTTAGACATTTCAGGCCATGTGTAACTCAGAAATAACTTCTTTGCCTTAGAAATGTGGCATCACCATCTCCCAGAGTCCACTCAAACTCACGTCCATCGAGTAAGTGATGGGATGTGGCATGAAGAAAGAGAAGATAAAATTACACACACTTGCACATAAACACGCACACCACCATGCATTACCTATAGCATAGTCTTCACTTTTTAAATAAAATGTTGAACTTCTAATTGTTTTCCAACTTTCGGGTTTATATCGAGTCAGTGATGCCATCCAGCCATCTCATCCTCTGTCATCCCCTTTTCCTCCTGCCCCCAATCCCTCCCAGCATCAGAGTCTTTTCCAATGAGTCAACTCTTCACATGAGGTGGCCAAAGTACTGGAGTTTCAGCTTTAGCATAGCAAGGAGAGATAAGAAAGTCTTCCTCAGTGATTAATGCAAAGAAATAGAGGAAATCAACAGAATGGGAAAGACTAGAGATCTCTTAAAGAAAATTAGAGGTACCAAGGGAACATTTCATGCAAACATGTGCTCAATAAAGAACAGAAATGGTATGGACCTCACAGAAGCAGAAGATATTAAAAGAGGTGGCAAGAATACACAGAAGAACTGTACCAAAAAGATCTTCATGACCAAGATGATCACGATGGTATGATCACTCACCTAGAGCCAGACATCCTGGAATGTGAAGTCAAATGGGCCTTAGAAANCCACTTGACTTCATAATCCAGGATGTCTGGCTCTAGGTGAGTGATCACACCATCGTGGTTATCTGGGTCGTGAAGATCTTTTCTGTATAGTTCTTCTGTGTATTCTTGCCACCTCTTCTTAATATCTTCTGCTTCTGTTAAGTCCATACTGTTTCTGTCCTTTATTGTGACCATTTTCGCATGAAATGTTCCGGTATTTCTAACTTTCTTGAAGAGGTCTCGAGTCTGAACTCTTCTATTTTTTCCCTCTATTTCTTTGCATTGATCATGGAGGAAGGCTTTTTTTTTAATCTCTCCTTGCTATACCTTGGAACTCTGCATTCAGATGGGTATAGCTTTCCTTTTCTCCTTTGCCTTTCACTTCTCTTCTTTTCTCAGCTATTTGTAAGGCTTTGCCAGACAACCATTTTGTATTTTTGCATTTCTTTTTCTTAGGGATGATCTTGATCACTGCTTCCTATACAATGTCATGAACCTCTGTCCATAGATCTTTAGGCACTCTCCCTATCAGAGCTAATCTCTTGAATCTATTTGTAACTTCCACTGTAAAATTGTAAGGAATTTCATTTAGGTCATACCTGAATGGCCTAGTGGTTTTCCCTATTTTCTTCAATTTAAGTCTGAATTTGCAATAAAGAGTTCATGATCTGAGCCACAGCCAATTCCCAGTCTTCTTTTTGCTGACTGTATGGAGCTTCTCTTGGAGAAGGAAAGGCAATCTACTCCAGTATTCTTGCCTAGAGGATCCTGTGGATAGTGGAGCCTGATGGGCTACTGTCCATAGGGTCACATGGAGTCAGACACGACTGAAACGACTTAGCCTGCATGCATGCATTGGAGAAGGAAATGGTAACCCATTCCAAAATTCTTGCCTGGAGAATCCTAGGGACAGAGGAGCCCGATGGGCTGCTGTACAGAGTCAAACACTACTGAAGTGACTTAGCAGCAGCAGCAGCAGCAGTAGAGATTCTTCATCTTTGGCTTCAAAGAATACAATCAATCTGATTTCAGTATTGACTATCTGGTGATGTCCATGTGTAGAGTCATCTCTTGTGTTGGCAGAAGAGTGTGGTTGTTATGACCAGTGTGTTCTCTTGGCAAAATTATGTTAACCTTTGCCCTGCTTCCATTTGTACTCCAAGGCCAAACTTGCCTGTTACTCCAGGTATCTCTTGACTTTCTACTTTTGCATTCCAGTCCCCTATGATGAAAAGGACCTTTTTTTTTTTTTTTGGTGTTAGTTCAGAAGGTATTGTAGGTCATCATGGAACCGTTCAACTTCAGCTTCTTCAGCATTAGTGGTTGGGGCATAGACTTTGATTTCTGTGATATTGAATGGTTTGCCTTGGATATGAACAGAGATCATTCTGTCATTTTTGAGATTGCATTCACTGGGGTAGAGCTTCCATAGGCTAGAAAAATTCCTTTGCATGTGGGGTCACTTTGGTCATATCCAACTCCTTGCAACCCTGTGGTCTGTGGCCTGGCAGGCTTCTCTGTCTGGGGAATTTTCCAGGCAAAAATACTGAAGTGGGTTGCCATACCCTTCTAGGGCACCATATTTCCTGCTGCCTTAGCCACCAACTCCCCTGAGTGCTTGGTGCTGCCAGGGCCCCTGCAACCCAAACAGCTGCACCACCTCCACACCTGGAACTCACTGGAGCAGACCCAAGTCCTCCAGGACAGCCTCTGGAGCAAACCCCTGTGATGACCAACAGGCTGAGGTGGAGATCAAATCAAAATTGAAACAAGGGGCAATGAGCTAAAGAAGAGGACACAAAACCTTCCCACCAGCTGCAGATTAAATCCACATGATCAACTAGGCAGAATCTGTGTATGTGAAATACATAAAAGGACAT